>OMLP01046284.1:5581-34566 GCA_900302685.1 Spondyliosoma cantharus
CTGTTGTCACGCTGAAATATTAAAGCTGCACCGCCACAGATTCACTCTGTGAGGCATCAGAGCTGTGAGGAGAACTGGATCACCAACATGATATTTTATTTTATTTTATTTTATTGTCTACTTTAATATTTCATTTTATTTCATTTTATTTTAATGTCTACTTTAATATTTTATTTTATTGTATTTCATTGTCTATTCTAGTATTTTATTTACATCATTATCTTTATCTCTTGTTTCCATTCATGCTGTATTTCTATTTGTAATTTGCACGGAGCATTGGAACAAAAGCAATTTCCCCCCGGGGATTAATTAAGTATTCTGAATCTGAATCTGAATCTGAAGTCAAAATGATCTTTGTTCCTGCAGACAAAGATGTTTCTCACAAACATGGAGTCTCTGAATACTGTAACATCATAGCCAACGGATGGCACAGATCCTTCTTCGCCCTCAGCATGTTCGAAATATTTTTCATAGAAGCTCACAACGTGCTTTAGTTTCCAATAAAGTCATTATGAAAGAATGTTCTTTGTCGAGTGATTCATCTCTTAGCTGTGTAATAACTGTGATAATGCAGCAATGACTTAAGGATGATGACTAGCTGGCTCTCTCGCTCTGAAGAGAGACTAATGTTTCACTCCACCAGCCAGTCCTCCCTTCGTACATCGTACAGCTGGGTTTCTAAAATGGCAGCAGTTAATCTGCTCAATACATACGATTTCATCCAAAGAGTGCACGAACCGGACTTTGCAGTGCCAAAGTTAATAAAGTCAAGGAAACCCTTCTTTCCCCGACATGGCAATTAATATTTATAAGACTGTGACTGGAGTGAAATATTCCATGAGAATACATGTAGCATTTTATCAGGGTTGTCTGGAGTTCATCGTCATCTTCTTATAAACTTGGTCTTTGTTTTGTTTGGTCAACACACACAGAGGTCAGATGAAGACTATGAATATCTTGCGGTCGTGGACAAAACAAGACACTTGAGGATGTCATCTCTGGCTTTGGGAAACCCTGATGGACCATTATCACCATTTTCTGTGTTTTTAAGGACAAAGCTACAAATTATTCAGGAAAATCAAGAATCGACAGATGGGTCAAAAATGAAAATAATTGTTGATTGGAGCCCTGTCACAGTTTTGGTTCCCCGTTTTAGAACATTATATCCGTATGTGTCATGAGTTGCTTTCCCCTTCCTGTCTTTGTCTTTTTCCCGCCCTTTTTCTGTGTACACCTGATATTTCATATTTTTCTAAAATCCTTTCCTGACAATGCTGATGAGCCATAATATTTGCCAGATATTCTTTGCCAAATAGCTTAAAGTTACAATATTCAGCTGTTGCTAATATAGAATAATGACACATGGCTATTGCTTGTTCATGCTAATATGGATGCTATCGCTAACTCGCATTAGTGTTGTCCATTTAGTGAGAAGTCTGATTGCGATGGTAATAATTACGTATGACTATTAACCAGGCCACCACTCTCTGTTTGAGAAAGATAATTGATCGACAGGAAGAAATGCTGACTCGAGGAGAGCTTTTCAGACTTTTTACAGACCAAACAACGAATCAACAGATTAATCAAAAATGAAAATAATCCTTGGTCATGATTATGGTTTGTGTCATGTTTTACTTTCCACTTCCTGTCTTTGTCTTTTTCCCACTCTCCTTATGTGTACAAGTGTTTCTTTAGTTAATTAGTTGCTGTGTATTTAAGCCTTCTCCTGTCCTGTTTTGCTCTTCGTATTCTTGCTTGTGCTCCCACAGCTTCATTCCTTTGTTTTTTTGTGCTTCATTAGCTTGAATTCGCCTGCTTCTTCTGTTTTTGTTGCCAGACAGTTTTGTTCTTTGGATTACAGCGTACTTTATTAAAGCTTGGTATTTGTTTTCCTACCTGCCTGCCTTGGTGTTCTTTTGATCCACATAACAAGCCCTACTTACTAATGTAATGTAAAAAACAACTTCTTTATTGGAGACATCATAACATAACACATAACAAAACATTTAAAGGAAGAACCTTCCATCAAATGGGATTATCAGGTCATTATTATAATCCTGTTTTGGTCAATATTTGTAGATAAAAAAAAAGACAGGATTTGTAGCTCACCATTATTATCAGTGGAGCAGCTTGAGTTTTAAATCCAGCTCATGACAGGTGGGTGTCCCATTCATTAAATCCTAATCAGACTGGATTTATGTCGCAGTCAGTCCCGGCAGAAAATAACCAGTTAGACCACAATGCAGCAGACTGATCTGTCATTTAGATTTACTCTTGCGAAAAGCGATCACTGCCAAACCTAAGACTTTCAACTTCTTTTACACATCCTCTGTGGTGTTGCATTTAGATGGATGCTGGAGAGCAGTGATGACTTTTCCAGATATGTAGAGCAAAGAGGGAAGAAGGCACATCGCTCCAGTATTTCCTTGAGTGGCTGGGAGAAGAGGGCATTTTGCAGTCCCTTTAAGACTTTTATGAATGTGCTTGCCAAACTTTGAGGGGAAAATTCTCCAATGGCTTCTTTACAAGCCCTGGACGCAACATCACTACGATGGACAGAAACTGGGTACTGCTGTTTATAAACGTTATACATAACAGCTTTTACAACAGCTATTTCCACAGGGAGGACATTTACTACTTCTATAACACCGGTATAATTTATATCTCATAGATGGTTATTAAATGGCAGCGGTACAGAATAAACCCACAATTGGTAAAGCAGCGCAGCAGCAATAGGATTTCGAAAACCTTGACACTTCTTTGGATATATATGTCCATTTCACTTTCTGCACGGTGTGCTTTTTTCAAGTAGTGAAACTGTTGTCAGCAGTTTGGCCAACCTGAGCATGTGGGCAGCGCTGAAGACCACATCAAACTCTGAGCTGTCCAGCTCTGCAGCCCTCTCCGCCATCTCCGCCGCCTCGCCGAGACGAGACTGCTCCAGAAGAAACTGACCTGGAGGGAGGGGGAAGACAGAGAGAAGGGCACGTTAGGGCTTTTCATCCATGCTGGTGGTCTGTTGGTCGGTTGGTCGGTCGGTCCACCGCTTTGGTCTAGACTGGAATATCTCAACAACTATAGGATGGATTAGGATGAAAGTATGGACAGATACTGTTGGTCCCCACAGGATGAACCAAGATCACTGACTTTTTCTCTAGGGGCATCACGAGGTTGACATTTTTGTAAAAAATGTGATAATCAGTAAGGGTTTGGATGCTGACATGATAAACTAAGATGGTAAACAGTATACATGCTAAAGAATCAGCATGTCACAGCATCGTTACTGTGAGCATGTTAGCATTCAATTGTACTAAACTGGGGGATTTATCCAATCAGATTGCTACTCATTTGTAAACAGCCTCTCAGAGCCACCTTAATTCACCCTTTTTGACCAGAATTCAGCATTGTTATTGGATGAAAAAACATTTCCTGTGATGGATCGATTATTGACTATGTTATGGAATTATCCGATGACAACCGATGGCAGCACACTGTTGCAAACGGGAGGGTTTGGGTTTTATTTCTTGGCTGTCAATCACAAGTTTATGCTTCAGAATCATGTTGTGGAAGTTGTAGAAGTTGTACGGAAAGCAAAGAAGCTCTGACAGATGAAAGACGTAGATCAGTGGTGAAACAAAGGGAAAAGTATGGAGGCATCGAAAGAAGAAGAGCACTAACGGAAATGCAACAAGGAGGCAGAAAGTGAGACGGTGAAAGGATTGTTGTTTTGCTCTGCGAGAACACAGATGAGACGGAGGTATTTCATGTGTTTTCCTGTGGGAGTCTGGCCACCTGGCGCGGCACCCACAAGTGCCTGCCTCAGTGGCTATAAATTATCCGCCGCAGATGTTACTGAGTGGAGGGAGACGGGATTGTGGGTAGGCGCTGTTGAGGTGATTTTGGAAGCGCAGCCTCCAAACTCAAATCACCACATCAGAATACTTAGAACTGGGTCGTGCGAGGGACAGTTTGCATTAAAACGTGTTACCGTGAACAATGGCAGGAAAAGGGGGGCCTCGTCTTAGCAGTCACTTCCTTGCGCTCTCTCCAGTGTGTCTTTCCGTTGTGTTCTTAATGTGGCCAGATATCATCACTCCTCACACACTCGCACCTGGAGCTCCTCCAGAGAACCCCGGATAGCGAAAGCAGCCAGATTTGCGATAAGGGAAAGGACCAGCCCAAATAAACATCACCTATAGCAAGAAGCTACAAGATAACATTGATAAAAAGAAAACAGCCAGATAGGTAGAGTCGGAGAAAAGAGTGTAAGGGGAAGCAGCTCGGTCCAAAGACAGCAAGGCAGCCCCTCGCCAGGGACCAAACCGTACTCCAACCCAAAGATATCCAGCACGGAGAAAAGCACCAGGAGGAACAGAGGGAGATAAGGAAGAGGAGAAAGAGACGACGCACAATGGCGCTTTCAGCGAGGCCTGGACAGATTTAATTTCCTATGAATATCCTAAAGATAGCGACGCGGAGCAGCACGGAGCCGGCTCCTCCAAACCGATATGAAACGCCGCATCAACAGCAGCGCAGGCAGAGCGCGGTATCATGTTTTACTTTTCTGTTACGAGCGGTAAACAGTGTTCCACGGCCCCGTCTCCTCACTTAGATAAACATGGCATACGTGTCTGTTTGTGTGTGCACCATCTGCAAAACCTCAAACAGCACCAACACTGCCAGCACCGATACCGACGGTGAGCTAAATGACAGAACGCTTCAAATTAGTCACTGTGGCGCAAGGGGTTGTTAAACATACTGTGATTATTTTAGGAAGGGGATTATAAAAATAGTAATGTATTTGACGCTTTCCAAATGATTACCCATGCTGCTTCGGTTCTTTCCAAAACCTTTATCAGGTTACAAAAGCTATGAGCTCAGGTCCAGGGTGGTTAACCACAAGAATTGTAAGAGGACCAGGAATATTTAACAGCTCCTGGTCTGAGGGTGACGCTAAAAAGACTAAACGCCCTGCCTAATAATGATCCTGATGCAGCTTAATGCAGCAAACCCTGATCATTATAAGCCTGATACATTTTTATATTTTCACAAATCCCTTCTAGTTTCACATACATGCATCTCCTGACACATACTGGATGCGTTTCAGAGCAGTCAGAGGCATCACGGCCATTATAGTTGTTAGAAAATGACTTCAAATGATTTTTTTTTTTTTCGTAGCTCTGTCAAACGCAGAGACACGCTTCTGATGTCAGTTTCAAACACTCCTCGTCTCACCATAGTGCATGTAGCAGTTTCCTTTCATCGGGTCCAGTTGAATGGCTCTCAGATAATACTTCTCTGCTTCTGTCTTCTGCCCCTAAAAGCAAAAAAAGGAAAGAAAACCATTGATCACACCTGATATTTAAGTTATACTGTTGCGTTTCTGTAATATTTTTTAACATTCATCTTTAGTTATATTGCAAGGGCAGAAAAACACATCGTTGTTGGTGTTGCCGTCGTTATTCTTGTCATTATTGTTCTCATTATCGCGGTCGTCGCTGTTACCAGTGCTGTCGCCATAGTCGTTTTACCGATCTCATCATTGTTATCATTGTTGTCTTCGTTATTGTAGTTCGTTATTTGAAAAAATGAAACTGGCAGAATCATAAAAGCAGCAAGAAAAGAGAGAAATTCAATGGGATTGAATGAGGTAGAGGCTTACTGGATTATTTAACAGGAGACAATACTTTGGATTAATAACTAACAAGAAAAAAGGGGAAAAAAATCTGAATTTTGTTGAGCACAAACAGTATATACAATGCAAATATATAACATATATACCGTATATCTGGACACAAATGTGTTCCAAGACAGTTTTCATTGCACACAGCTGCAAACATCACTTGTATGTTCCTGTTATTTCAGAGCACCGACATGCATCAGTTGAAGCGCGGAAACCCTGCTGTTCAGTTACAGCAGGAAGCCGAGGCTCATAAAGAACACAGTGCTCCACCTCCCATGCTGCACCTTAAAAAGAAAAACCTCTAAAAAGGTGTACGTGTGCGCGCACGCGTGAGGAGAAAGATATTGCTTCTGTGTGCACGCGGCTCGATTTCTCCACCGCTTTTGTTTCAGGCTTCAGCACTGATTGTTTCCATATTGCCAATATACTTGCCATTCAACAATAAATGAGAGGAGTGGGCATATTATGTTTGCTTCATTAGCTTTCTCCCATGCCCGCCATCGCTCCGATTGAATGAGCGAATATCGGAGCCTGGATGGCTTATTTCACATTTTCTTTGGCTCTTTTGTCTTTACATTCAATTAAACCTTTTCCCCGGCCATCCATCAAAACTGAAAGTGGGGCGGCTCAGTCCAAAGAGGTTGAAGGAAGTCATCATTTAGCAGATTTATGAAAGGCTTCGGTCTAATAGTGAAGCCGCACGCAGCAATGAACTGGGACGCGTGTGTCGGGGCTATCACTGCTTGCATTTTGTGTTTGATTGTTGATGAACTTTGACTGTTTGACACGCCTCTGATTTTCCATGTGTTTAGACACTGTGCAGAGGAAGTCAATACAACTTCCTGTGTCCACTATGTGGCACTGGAGAAAACTGACTAGTTACATGTTAGGTTTAAAGATGTCAACGACACAGAAGTACAAGAACACGTTATTTCCAACTAGGCGGCGCTACGACTGTTGTGGCATGTTAATGTGTTCAGGCTGGGACCCTTTAACGAATGAACAGTTGAGTTAGAACAACTTCCTGTTTAATAGCGAATCATTGAGATCTGCAGCCCCGCCAAAGAAAACGTAAGCGTTTAATAACTATATTTGTAAAGTTGTTAAGATTACCCTGAAAAAATTTGAGCTCGAGTTTGTTGAAGTACAACACACTAAAATTTCAAATGCCTGACCTCCTGTTCTGGCCACAGGAGACTTTTTTTGTAGGTCTAGGTGTGATACACATGTCTACCGACTGTCATGCATGTAGGTGAATATAGTCCCAGGGGCTGTGCTAGGTGGCGCTAGTGAGCCATTTTGCCCCGCCCCTTGCAGAACCTCATAAAATACGTATTTTAATTTCCACCACAGGAGGAAAGAAAGATAATTTCTTGCATTTCATGAGAGTCCTCGCACTGTTTGGTGCTCAGGCAAAAACAATCAATCAATCAAAACAACAACTATCAAAAGACAACATTATGGCATGCTTTTTAAATGATTTATTACTGTGGATGCACTTCTCCATTCTAAATATCTCATGGATTATTGAACAGCCTTCCACTATAATATCTAAATACACAGTTTAAATTCATAAATCATCTTCGTGTTGACTGACCACAACTTTTTCGGACGCAAACCACTCCTGTTTGAGTCCTGCAGCAAGGCTCTAATGTTACACTGGACTTCTTTAAAAGCTCTCTGACCTTTGGGAAGAATAAGGCCAATTAGTGGCTTTAGGAGTTGCACTCGTATTTGCTGAGGGATGTGGATGGGTACAAGACTATCACGTTCCTGATTTATAATTGCATGGATCGAAAAGAAGGGTCACTTTGAAAGTTGAAGTACTACGATTCATCAACTTTCAAGGGGAAGCAGCACATGTCGGGGTGAACCACGGTACAAGACTTCAGTTCGACCTCTCCTCCCTGTGTCTGTATTGTCGATTGACTCCGGCAGGACGGCCAAAAATGTAGCCGATGGAGTGATTCAATAAGGAAGGAGAGTAATTGCATTATAAGCCTGTCTACTGACCCATTGTCCAGGGTCCATCCAATCTCCTGTTCCTAAAGCCCCCGTAGTAGTGGAGGGGGTCCTCTCTGTGAGGCAGGGCCCCGTGTGGCTCTGCAGCCCTGAGCCTGAGGGAGCACAGCAGATGTCCAGCCACGCCGGACGACTCCAACGGTTTAGGTCTGTGTGTATCTTCAAATCTTTCAACAAAAAGCGGAAATGATCAGAACCACGGTTTAAAGCCTGTGAGGCGTGCAGCTGCGAGTGCGTTCGGCGCTGCAGGTTTGGTTGCGTCTTTACTCAGCACCCAAGGCTTCGGAAGGAAGGAGGTCCGAGGGGTTACAGAGGACACGCAGCTCAACCCCCACATCTAAACTTGACTCAGCTGCGAGCACATCTGTTGTCACACGGGTGTGTGTTTTTGTTTTTATGGAAAGGGAGAGGAGGTGGGAGGACGGGAAGTGTGGGTTTTGTCCAGCAAAAACACAGAAGTTGGGCAAACTCATGGGCAGATTGAGACAACGGGGCCCTGGACACAGTCACGTTAAAGGCCAACCACATCTCTTTCAAAGGAACGCAACCAGATTGAAAGAGACTCTTTATATCAACTTTAACGTGCCTGTTATTTGCTTGTGTTTCTTTGTAGTCGTTTTGCGTCTCTTTGCATATGAATTGTTTCTGACAGTAGTTGGTTTGTCTCGTTACAGTTGTTTTTTGTCTCTTTGTAGTTGTTTGGTGTTTCTTTGTAGTTTGTTGGTGTTTCTTTGCAGTTGTTTGGTGTACCTTTGTCGTTGTTTTTTGTGTCTGTGTTGTTTAATGTCTCTTTGCGGGACATTTGCATGTCTTTGTGATGGTTTTGTGTCTTCTAGTTGTTGTTTTTTGTCTCCTTGCGGTAGATGTATGTCTCTTTTGCCTCTTTGTAGTCATTTTGTCACTCTTTGATTGTTTTTTTGCCTCTTTGTAGCTGTTTTCTTTCTTTTTGTAGTTGTTTTGTCTCTTTGTGGTAGTTTCAAGTGATTGATTTTCACAATGAAACGTTAACCATCACTTCAAACAGGGGCCCTAGGTATCAGGGGGCCCCTGGGCCTGTGCCCAGGAGGCCCGTTCAGTAATCCGTCCATGGGCAAACTTGTGTGCCCTTCACGTCTCCTAACACTCACATGAAAGACACAGTGAGGGACAGACAACACACGGATAATCTGGAACTCATCCAATCACAGAGGGATAGCTTTCAGCCACACCAGACAAACTCCCCACGTCTGTAACCTTCAGACATCACACATGATTTTATGCAGCTACAATGAAGAGGTTTCTTCCCCCTGCTATTTGGCATCGTTCCTGGATCAGGGTCAATCCAAAGTCAAAGAAAAAGGTCTTTTCATCCAAACGTTTCTGTCTTGATTCTGTCTTTCACAGTGTGTGTTCCTTGTCTGATCCAGCTAGTACTGCCAGAGGTCAAACACCACGTTCCTGAACGCATCACTATTCCTCCGGTTTACATTGGGGGAGTTCGTTTAGCATGCACCTTGCAGAGTCAGACGCTTACACCTCATAACAAATGATCACACTACTTCAGGCTGCGCAGGGGAATCGATAGGATGGCTTCGCCTCGCGCCGATGGCTCATAAGTCAGTTCATATACATTATTCATTTCTACACTCTGCCACTTCAGGTGCCGTTTAATTACACTCGGCCAGGTAGTTAACCACTGCAATCGTTACTAAGATAATGCTTTGGCTCGCCTTGCGGGTCTTCATGTGTGTGAGTGTGCGTCTCAGTAATGGGACTTACGATGATGGACAGGAGTTTTCCATATGTGAGGTGGGCAGGGATGTGGTCAGGCTTGGTCCTGAGGGACTCTCTGTACCAGTGGCCTGCTTCCTCCAGTCTGTTCAGCCTCATGTAGGCCTCTCCTGAAACAGGACACCGATCAGGAGTCAAGGTTAGAGACAGTAGAAATCAACAGCTTCTCACAGCACAGTGGAGGAGAGTGTTTTAAAGCAGTGATGTTCTTTTCCAGAACATTTCCGTGCATTTCATACCTATATTTTTAAAGAATATTATCAATGAAGGCCAAAATTAAACAGCTAAAACATGACTTACGTTTATTATTGGCACACTAGTTACTGACAGAACTCATGTTTTGTTTGCTTTAGTTTCCTCTGGCCATGTTGGCCATTTAATTACTTAAAAAATTGGTTTACTGGGAAAGGTTTTGGCGGCGACGCGAAGTCAGCAGCTGTCGTGGTTTAAGGCTGCTGCTGTCTTAGTCTGCATGAGCACACAGACGTGCGTCGAACCACCTGTTTAAATCACATTCGGCAAAGCTCTCAGCTCCCCGGTCGTCACAGTGTTTGGATGCCGGCACACTAATTCATTAATTCATGTTTACATTTTGGATTTTTATTATTCAAAGGAACAGTTCATCCCAAAATCAAAAATACATTTATTTTTTAGATTGTTTTGATGTAGAGATGTCTGCCTTCTGTCGAAAAAATTTAATTAGTTGTCATTTTGTGCCCCTTTGGTAGTTGTTTTGCGTGTCTCTATGTGATGTTTAATGTTTATTTGTGGGACATTTGTGTCACATTTTTTGTAGTTTTGTGTCTCTGTAGTATGTGTGCCTCTTGGTAGTAATTGTGTCACTCTCTGATTGTTTTGTGTCCTTTTGTAGTTGTTTTATGTCTCTTTCTGGTACTTTTGTGTCTCTTTGTCATATTTTGTGCATTGGTCATGGTCGTTTTTTGTCCACTTCAGGTAGTTTTATGCCTCTCTTCGTGTCTCTGTAGTTGTTTTGTGTCTCTTTGTGATATATTTGGCAGTAGATGGAACTAGATGGCAAATCTTTTTTTTAAAACAGCAATGTCATTTTCCAGAAATCATGACCCGGTTACTCTGGATCATCCACAGCAGCTTTATATGCGGACTATTTTTTTTTCTACTGAACTACACCAGTCAATTTTTTGTTGGTGCTTTGAATTTAGGGTGAACTGTCCCTTTAAATGTCCCCTTCCCAGTGCATAATTAAAGACTTAGTATAACTGTATCTCCAAAAATTTCTCCAGTCTTTTCTTTTTTGTTCTAACAGGTGTCGGGCAAATAAACCGTCTTGAACTCTTATCCAAAGTGTCAGCATTCCTCTCACGCAGCATAAATACACCGATGTAGCTCAATCTCCGAAAGAACAACTGTTGTGTTTGAAACTCTATGAGATCCCAGTTTGATCTGAGAACACGGCGTCAACCCTCCGGGGTAAAATGACATCAGTCTGAACAAAGAATCCCCCCCGGACATCGCACTAATGCAAACACCGCCCTCCTCCAACCCCTCCCTCCACCTGACAAAACACACTTCCTATTCTCAGCTAGCTTGTCGGGAGGGGGGGATTTTCTTGCACACATCTTCCTGTAATGTCAAGCATGCCGTCAGGATGAGCTTCCAATAATGTAATTAGTGTTACAATAACAAAGAGATGGATGTGATTTATTACAGGGATTAGCTTCGATCCTCAGCAAGAGGACACAGAGTCTGTGAACGCACTGATGAGCAGTGTTGGAATCAAACAGGTGGTTCAAGTCCTCTGGAAGCTGTTTTTTTTTCCTGGGAAAATTTGTTCATTTCAATTTGTCGAATTCCTTCAAAGCTCGGATGAAATGGAAACAAACACAGGAAATCGATCGCTAAAGCTCGAGCCAAACTCGTCCGAGGACTACACGTTTTTAACTCACAATCATGACGTTGTTGTTAAAATTTAATTGCACGCAGATGGTTTTTGTTACCTCATCAAATACTAATAAACATTTCAAAGTATGTGTCAACGTTGCCATTGACATCAAATGCGGCGCAACTTTTTCTGCATGTCTATTCATTCTGTTTCAAATCTGTTATTTCTGCACAGGGTGGCGGGGTCCGGCAAATATAAACAAAGTAAAACCGTGTTCTCCTTTAAGGCCATTTTGTTTATACAATTATTTCAGTCGTAAAAAGCAAAGGCAGCTTGTTGATGTAGTTTGTTTAAGCATGTTAAATCAGCCTATAATGTTTTTTCTCTACCGATTAGAATTCTTCCCCAAAATTACATTTTTTCAAGAAACTGAACCAAGTCCAGTTGCCGACGATACAGCACCTAGATTTTTTGCTTGTGAGGATTTATTTATTATCTTTCAGGTGATGGCGTCATATATGATGATGACACTCCTGTCTCTATTTTATTATCCTGTCTATATTTTATCTTCCTGTCTATATTTTATCATCCTGTCTATATTTTATCTTTCCTGTCTATATTTCATCTTTTCTCTTACTCAAATCTTTTCAGTATTTTTAGTATTCTAAGTTTTAATTTACCTGTACTTATTGTATGTCTGTCTACCTGCTATTGTGACGCGTGAATTTCCCCGACGCGGGATAAATAAAAGTCTAAAGTCAATGGCATTTGGTACAGCTGAATAATAATATGATAATCCTAGAATTTCTGTTTCTGCATCACGAACACAGACTGAGGAGGGACAACAGGCTCCCACAATAACTCACCCATCATGTTGAAAAGGCTGTGTGGTGCAAACTGTCGGGGCATTTTCTGTACCGCTTCCTTATATATAGACAAGGCCTCCTGCAGGGGAGGGAAACAAGTTAGTCCAGCTTTGAATCAGCATAATACAGGACTTGCAACTCCACAGTTTCCTGTTCAGATCTAAATGGTTGAGCTAGTAGTAAGTGGTTAAATCATAAAGTAGTTTTTTTAAAAAGCTTCTCAATGGTTCCTTTGGTTCTCTCAGCACTGTCTAACCTCCTGCTGGCCCTGTTCGTGGAGCAGCTTCCCCAGGTTGTACAGGCAGCTGGTGACGGAGCTCTTGTGGGCGTGGGGGTCCTTCAGGTTCTCGTCTGGAATGTCGGCGCAGGTCAGGAAGGTGCGTTTGGCCTCCTCCAGGCTGCCCTGGTTCATCAGGATGATTCCTGTGTTCAGGTATGCCGCTATGAAGAAGAGGAGGAGGGGATATTAAATTAATATAATATGAATAATAAAAGTTTATTGGTTATATAAGCTCATCTTGCTCAGGCGCCTGTTTTATTCATGGGATGAGCAAAATAAACCAAATATTGTCTGCATGAGCTCATTTTCATCATAGCCTATCGTAAAATAATATATGATTATGTACATATTAACATTTCTATATTAATCTCATCTCATGTAATTTTAGTGTTTCATTATCTTCTTTTTTTTCAGCCACTATAATAAAAGGTGTTTTCTTTTTCTTTCTTACATTTCCTATCTTGTTTGTCACATTTTCTTGCATTATGAGTTGCAACATTGCCTTTTTCTTTGAAAGCTTTTCATTCATGATCCGTCGGAAAACTTTGATTACAGAAACAGATTAATTGACAGGTTTAAGTTTTTGTCACTGGGAATTTAATAATCATTATTTACCCCAGGCCCCTTTTTCTGCATCGTAGTCTTTAAAAAAGGAGACATCATATACATAGATTCCAATATATCTGTAAAAGGCCAATATCGGCTGATATATCGGTCGGGCTCTACTTATTATAAAGCAAAAAGGATTCAGGACAGAGGTCAAAGGCAGATAAAACTACCATAAGAAGTAAGTAAGTAGGTAAGAAATAGAAGTAAATTAAACTAAAAGGAGATTAAACTGAGGGCAAATCGAAGATAGCTTATCAAGTATTAAAAAAAGGAGTCTGGAAACCTGTCCTTCCTCATAAAATTGTCCTTGGTACTGTAAAAGACTGTACCTCATCTCACATGCGAGCACCCAAGTGTGAGATTGAATCTCATCACTTCACCGTCACGCTCAAGTCGCCTGAATATGACCCATTAAATGACCACGTGGCAAAGGAACATCTAATTCAGCTTTAAAGTCGGACCATAATGGTGATCCAATAATGGTCCCTTAGCTCACATTTAATTAATCCATACCAAGAATCAGCCCAAAGGAGGACGTCTAATTGCTCCAGTCATCAAGAAGCAGCCATAAAAAGGAGACTCTTTAAAAGTTGACTTACATGCCAGTGTTGGCCGGCTCCCGATGGCCAGTTTGTAATAATGCAGCGCTTCGGTGAACCGCTCGTTCTCCTGCAGCAGCAAGCCGCTACCAGACACACACAAAAAAAAAGAGCAAAAATCTGAGACGTTTTTACAAAAACAAAGTATTTGTCTTGTTATTTTTAATCTGTGGAGGTAAAGAAAGCTTAACCAGAATGTCAAAGTGATGAGGGCACTCTGGGTAAAAGCTCATCTAATGAAAACAAAACAAAAAAGTAGCGGCTTCTGTATCCCTTTACCCAATATACCAACACATAACCCCAATATACCCGACCATCAATCACATCCACACAGCCCCTCCGTTTTAAGGAGTTCAAAAACACATCGTTTGGTTTTCTCCCTCCTCCCTTCTCCCTATGTTGCTCTGCCAGCTTCCTGACACCCGTAACTTGAGAGGCAGCCGAGAAGTCGAGAGAAAAACAGTGTCAGCATGAGAGCGAGGAGAGAGACACGGGTCTGCTGTGAGGTTTTGGCACCTTTGGCACCCCTGTGTTGCAGGATTTGGAGGGGCTCCTTTCTCCCACAGGCCCCTGCAAAAAAAAACCCCACGGCTAATCAAATCAGAAGCGCGAGCTTTGAAGAGTCATGAGGGGACACGCAAAAAAAGTTATTTCCTCTTCTTCACACTCTTTGCATCACGCTCGGTGCCGCGTCTCACACCGCTGTATCAGATCTATTTTTGTTTTAGCCTCTTCAAGTTCTCGCTGTCTGTCACTCTCGCCCCATCATTCTGCCTTTCTTGTTCTGCCGCCGCGATCTCAAGCTGATGGATGGGAGGAATCAGAACTCGTTCGGTGTCAAGACTTTTTTTTGTGCAAACAGTGGGGAAGGAGGAACTCAGATGTTTAACACTCACAGGTTATACAGCATGTCAGCCATGTTCCCTCGGTGGTGCAGAGCGTTTCTGTACGACCTCTCCGCCTCCGCCATTTTGCCCTGGTTCTTCAGTACGTTCCCCAAGTTTCCCCAGGCTACGGGAGACAAGTGTCAGTCAAAAGTTGCACTTTCAGAGGGGAGAAAACACATTCACATGTTGTGTTATCGCTGTCAAGTCTCCAAAATAAATTGGCACCAGTTAGTTGAAGAAATACAAAAGCCTTTGTATGACTGTAGTTAGTCTGCTTATGTTCATGTTGAGATGTGGTGTAGAATTACTTCTGTGTTCAAATTGAACTTTTCCAAAGCAAATCTTTCATGAAGGAGCCTGAAAGTCACACCGTGGATGTCTCTGTGGGCTGAACTGTGGTGCAGAGATGTTCTGTTCTTTTCAGATCACGAACAAGGCTGCGCAACAGTGTGGAGACAGCCAGCATACGACAATACGTCTTGGAAGGGCTGGGTCTCGTTTGATTCATTCAAATTCAATTGCGCTTGAATTTTGTCAGCGTTTCAAGAACTTAAATCTAATTGAAGAAAATGCAGCGCTAAATGTGTTTGCCGGAATTTTCTTGCGAACAAACATACAAGTTATATTCAAGAAAGCGTTGTTGGTTATTGGTTCAACACGCATCAGCTTTGTGTTTCTGTTTCCTCAGGCAGTCGTAGGATATTAAAGAGTGGCAGGAGAGAAAGAACAATCATGGTTTGAGTTAAAATAGCTTTGCTCTACACAGGCTCTTATTGTGCTGTCGCCAACGGTCAAACCTCTATTTGCCGTACGTTTAGTTGCTAGCAGTCTTGTTCATGGCCTTTGCTGACACATCACTACGCTTCCTTGCATGTTACATTGTCACCAAATGTCAGTAATTGGAATAATTGGAATATGTATCTTTAAGTTGGCAAAATTAAAGATTGCATGTTTTTGTGAATGCTGTCACTGTGACCTCAATGCTTAATGCTAACACACGTTGTAAAGGTAGCATAAGTAAAGGCGAGGCATTAAACCAGCAAATTGACTTGTTAGTATTAGTTGTACAGCAATATCTAACATTAGCCACCATTAGCTACTAGCCATGCGGTGAAGTAAGCCTAAGCAACAAGAATCTGAGTGCATTCGACAACAGCTAAAGTTATTTCTTGATTTAAAGGAGATGTTGTCCTGCTTTAAATCAGATTTAGGTGTGTGGCAGTTGTTGATACCCATCCCTGATGACAACTGGTGCTCTTCTCTTACCTTTAGCGGGATTCACACTGATCCCAGACTTGTAGAGATTCTCCTCGTTGCTCCAGTCCCTGTTCCTCTGAACAGTTCTGAGTCCATTCAGCAGCACTAGTCCCGCACAGAGACACAACAGTAAGGCCTTACAGCCTTTAGTCCTCAGTCTGACGTACAAGGTTCTTGCACCGGTCGCGACCAGTAAACAGAAGCCTATACTGGGGATGTACAGAACCCTCTCTGCTATTACAAAACCTACATAGAAGAACAGGTTAGTGGCCGGGATGAAAGGCAGTGACATGATGCCTAATGATAACAGTACTAGGTTTTCTGTGGGGGGCAGGGATGTCTGTGGAGGGCATTGGTGGAGTCCACCTGAGCCGTTCAGGGCGGTCTTTGGCAGCCCCTGGTCTGTGTTATGGTTTGTGTCAGGGGCATGGTAACCATTCCCGTTAGTGATTGATTTCCCATTAGTGATATAAGCTTTCCCATTGGTCTCCTTGGCTTTGCAGGTGGGGCTGCGAAGGCCAAACAAAGCCAGGAGGATAAATCCACCATAAAAGGCAACGGTGTGAAGGTTCCTCCAGTCGGCCAGGGACCTGACCAAGGGCACGGCGTCCATGGACCAATCGAAACTGAGCTTGTCAGGGCAGAGCAGCAGCCAGACGTTGGCGGCGGGCAGGTGGAGGAACGTCAGCGTCCGTGTGAGAAAATGCGGCGAGTCAGCTGCGGGGTTGTCAGAGTTGGAGAAATTGGGAGGCTTATTGCCCATCCAGTGGAGGCGAGCTGACAGCAGAAACACTCCCCAGGAAGCAAGCACGCCGAGACTCAGCAAAACACTGATGTTCTTTTTCTGGAAGAGAGGAGGAAATAAAAAAATAGTCATGCTAAAGGAAAACACCTAAATCAACATCTCAGTCCAGAAGAGCTTCGTCGAAGCCGCAATATTTTGTCCATGTGCCAGAGCACATGAATTAGTTTTCATTTTAGAAGCTATTTTAATACCTGTCAAGCTATTCAAGGTTTGGATCAGAGCTGAATCAGAGCAACAACCGTCCTGTAAACGTATTTATAGTCTCTGTAGACAACAAAGTTATTAAGAGGGATGGTCCAATGTTTCACGATGAGCTGTTAGGGTTTGATTTATCACAGAAAAGCTATATAGAAAAGAGAAACTATGCAAAGCAATCTCTGGAATGTTTTTGATAGCTGCCCGGGGCTGAGACCGCACTCACGTACAATTATACAGTTCCTCTGTAACACTAGCACAGTTCTTAAAATTAAAATGCGCCACGGCCAGAAACAACACAGCTCTGTTTACGTGATAATAGTGAAATATGACATTTTCAAACTGCTGAAAGACGCACTGGGACTTTGGACAGCTGTGCGCCGTAACGGGTGTCACTTTCTGTCAGCAGCGACGTGACGGCTCAAATCACGAAATAGTCACTTTTAATGGAATATGTCGTTTTCAAACTGGTGAGAGATGATTTTCACATTTGGTTTGGCAGCAAGTACGTAAAATGTCAAGAACGTTTTATTGAGGGTAACAGGGGAAACCCCCCAAAAAATATAAACGTACTCATGCAACTTAAACTTGCAGGTTGAAGACTTCGGTATATTAGTCTGGAGAAAGATTACACAGCAATTTGATTGTCAAGAAAATATACCTTTATATGCACTACAGTGACTTCCGGAGTCGTGTTTTTCGAAACTTTGCTTCTGGGTCTAAAAATAAAATGCTTTCATTATCCCGGCATGATCGTCCATGTCCATGAGACATAATCCTTCCGAACATGACCCGGTTTTCGTTACAGATGCGGCAATGGAGTCCTGTGTGTCTCTTCATCTCTACAAAGCACACCACAAGACTGAGACTAGCTAGCTAACCGTTACCCATCATTCTCGGTATATAATTAAACCACCCTCCCCCTCAGTTCTGACCTATCCGGGGTCAACTTTGAAGTGAACTTAGAGCATGAGGGGCTTTCTCCACAAGTCTTTCCTTGTTGCCTGTCAGGGTTGCAGTGAGTGTGACTGCTAATCAGCTTAGGGCTCATTGTGTTGGCATGTAGATGCTGTTTACATCTCATAAGAGCATTAAATCTGCAGCATGATCACCATTAGGGCCGTCTGTCACGCAACACCTTTAAGGAGAAGTGCCTGCACGCCAACCTCAACTGAATGGTCCCCCTTGTAAACTTGAAGTGAAGCTAAACTCCTAAATAAAAATAAAAAAACAGCTGTATTGATTCTTGGAAGGCCGTTCGGTTAAAAAAATTGGACTTTGGTGCATAAATTAGACTCAAAGCAAGAGACAGGAAGTATGGGTTACACCACAGGGCCAGAAGTATAACTCATTTCAGTTGCTTTACAATGATCTGCAATCTGGGTTACAGATCCTAAGACATGACAGGGTTGTATAATCAAGTCCTTGACCTCTGATCACCAGCTTGTTAAATGACATTCCTCAGTGTCAGCTGAGAGAAATATGTGAAGTGTCTGATGTCATTTTTTTGTTGTTTCTGTCTTTCAGATGTTTTGATGTCAAACGTCCTCAATGCCACATTCTGCGATGATGCTTTCTGAAATCAATCATGGCTTCCATCTGATTTAGTGGTGTGTTTTTGCCAAGATTAAGTAAATCTGATTTCATTTTCTCTTTCATTAAAAAAAAAAAAAAACTGGTGCAACTGGAATGTCATACAAGCAAGGACTTTACTGACAGAGACAGCGCGGAGCAGTCCGGACCAAAAAGCGCTTGTTATTCATGTTCCTCTTTACCTCGTGGACCGAATACGACACAACATCATGAGTGATGATCACAGAGATGCTGCACACTTCCTTTTTTCTGAGCCCATTTGTTCTTTTCCGAGCAGCAGTGTAATATGAACTTTGTTTGAACCTGTCCGAAGGGAATTAAGAGCTGCTGCATGCTTACACTGTAAATGCTGTTTATCCCGTGTAGTATTATTGCTGAGGACAGGAGGAATTTATATATCGGTGGTCTAGTTTTTGTGGTTCAGGGTTGGCTTTGATATGAATAATCACCATCAGGGCATATATAACTCAAAGTGTTGATCCAGTGTAGCCCTACTTATGTTCTTATCTCTTAAGTGAGTTTACTCTACTATAGTAATGATTTAGACTGTCAGTATAATCCGCCCTGAAAGAATTGCACAACAGGCATATAAAGTATTTTTTCAAAGGCTACACAAAGCACAAAGAACAAGCTTTTATTTGTATCAATAACTTCAGTGAGAATTACTCCCTCTTTTATAAATGCAGGCAATCAGACAAATTGTTATCGTTTCGCTGCTTCCTGATTGATTAGCAACTGTAAAGACGACGGACAGTTTAATCAGGAGGGACAACAGACCATATTTCAAGGTAAAACTACAGGTTTGATAAGTGATTAGCTTCCATCAGACAACAGCTAGCGTTAGCAGTCAACCACATTCTAGCTAACCACACTGTTTTGATGGGATTCAATTAGAAACACACATTTTGGAGTCTAAACCCAGAAGTGAAAGAAATAGGATGTAATCAAATAATGTTAGCTAGGAAGTTGCTGAATGCTAACATCAGCTAACGAGTCATCAAATGCTGTTTTTTACGTTGAAATATGGCGTAATGATTTTTACTATCTATTATCTTATCAGTTGCTGGTCAGTTGCTGGTCAGCTGTAAAATGATGTTGGAGGAAAATAAGCTCTATGGCGGCTCCTGGAACGGTTAGCGTAGATGCTGCTAGCATCAGTTATGTCAGAACTGGAGAGTATATTTCATTGAAAGAAGAGCACAGAACTGCGCTGAAGGATTTTCTCAATGGAAAAGATATTTTCGCTCTTCTCTTCTCTCGCGATTGATTTACCAACTGGTAGCGTCATCCCAATGTTGATCTGGTTTGAATGGTAAGCAGACAATAGATGCTAACCGACAGATGGGTCCTAGCGGTCTAATTGGTGTTTTCTCCACAGTTTGAGGCAAACGACCTCAAGCATACTTGAGTAAAAGTAAAGATATCGTGTTACTTAAGTAAAAGTCTTCAAAGTGTCAAATGTACTAAAGTATCAAATGTACAAGTAACATAAGGTTATACATTGTTAATCTATGCTGTATACTACTGGTCCACCAATTATCACCTATGTCAATTATCAGAAGTGTTATTCTGTATTTTTTTCCAATGACTGGACTCAGAGTTTTGTTTATGCTTATTTTTATTGCTGACATCATTTAAAAATGGTCTATTTATCTCTATCTAGCTCCATCTTAGTAGGAATATTGTCATTTTGGAATAAGGGCAATGCTTGATTAAGATCATTTGAGCACTTTCATGAACCATGACGGAAAACAAAAGTTCTCCATGTTCAGATTATAAAATGAGGTTTCAGCATCAACTCGCCTGACCTACTGGCTCCAGTGGATTTCTCCAGATCTGAAATGGAAAAGCATTCGTTCCCCTTAAGAGTTTAGCTGAGGTAGGGAGAGTCGGTGCAGCTAGTTACAGAAAGTCGCTCGTCATTAGTAAAATGGAAAAGGGCCAGTTCAAGGAGTTCAACACTTTGGAGCACTCTGAGAGGAAGTGAGGGTGGAAAAAAAATTGGATATTGATTCGGATGCTGAAAGGTGGTATACAAAGGATGAGAGAGAGTGCCTTTTACTCAAAAAGAGGGGGAGGAGGGGGGGTGCTTATTGATGGATGAGCCCGTATCAGCTGTCAAGGGAGGAAACTGTCTGAGAAATCCAATTCTGCTTGGTATCCCGAAGATAAGCCAATTCCAGCGAGAGAGTCATTTGTGGTATTTAGGTGAATGAGCTTCATTTTACCCCTCGCTGCCTCGTCTATTTCTAAATCGTTCCTTAATTGACTGGCCGATCAATCACAAACTCAAACCGCAAGTGTGCCGGAGCGGAGGCTGGCTCTGCTTTTTAATGATGGATGATCACAAATTCAACAAAGTCAGCAACAAACAACCTGTTGGTTATCGAAGCGGGCACAAAGTGGAAGCACCGCTAGGTTTTATTTTTCTGTAAAAAAGTGGAAACCAGGACTGCTGCCTTCTGGTTTGACCTTCAATCTTCACGCTGGAGAGTCTTCTGTGGTCGTCTGAAAATAGATCTTCAATCACCTCTAACAACTAAATCGCTCCTAATCAATTACAGCCTCTAATTGCTCTAAAAACTCCTTTAACCTTCTGATTGAGCTGTTGATTGATTGATTTTCCCAACAGAAAAAAGGAATATTGGCAGGATGCTATCCTTACTAATAGAGCCCTTAATATGAGCTACTTTGTGCTAACGGCACATACATTTTGAGCAAGAACCGTGGATGAATGCCTAAAATGAAAAATGGTTATCTCACAGCAATCTTAGACAAAATTCTGGACATCTGTTGAGTCTCACGGTGCGCGAATTGACTCCGAGGAGCGCACAGGTGCAACTAATCACGTTAACAATGGTGCTGCCACATTCAAGTGTGCCAGTAAGCTAGCACGCTCAGCACGAGGACAGACCTAATTAAGTTTACGAGCTACACCTGTGTTTGACAAGCCAAACTGCTGCTACCAGAAAGGTCTTTACTGTGTTTATACAGCGCGTCCGTGTACGCAAGAAAGAAAAATCTGACAAATTCCACTGCAGCTGAGTTTTTCCTTCAGCACGCCTCCGCCAAGGCCCAAAAGTCCCCTTTATCCACATCAAATTGCAATCGCTCAGTTAACAGCAACCTAAATACACCAGGTTCTTTCCCAGATGCATTATTCCCTGATAAATTAAAGGAAATGTCAAAAAAACATCCTGTCTCACGATGTTAAAGAAAGTGAGAAAAGTTCCTGCATCCTCCATCTAAATTTCGAGGAAATCTGTTCCGTGTTTTTTGTGTAATCCTGCTGACAAACCAACCAACAAACTGAGAAACAGAGATGGAACAATAACCATCTTTTGTAACAGTCATTATATGAAGATCTTTTCACACTGACCTCGCATGATTAGACTGATTTCTTTGTTTCAATGAGAGAACTCAAGTTAAGTATAATTCAGCTATTTCTCAACCTTACGCAATGTAAAGTCCTGCAAAACATGTATCATGCTGCCTTAAATCGGAACGCAGTTAGCCACACTAGCTGATCCGAGAGGGTGCTTTCTGCTAACAACATAGCAGATGCAAAATTAGCATTGTAAGTAGCGTTCTTCATAAAAGCTCTGCATGTGCTGTAATTAAACTGTTCACACACAATGAAACATGCTGAACAAATACAGGGTGTCAGTCGTGTTAACTTCACATTTAAAAGAGCCTCTCGTTCCAACAATGTGCATATCTGCTGCCAGTTAACAATGTTTTCTTCACTTGGCATTTGTGTTCCTCAAATCTCTACAAGTTAGCACGTTTTGGCTCGCTTCCAAGTGAGAAAAAGGTGGGGAAAAAAATAAAGAGCGCACCACCAAAAAAACAACAAAATGGCCACACGAATGCCAGATGTATCACCACTGTCTGTTTTTCCAAAGTGACCTCTGATTTAACTGTTTTCATCTTTCCTGCAGTTCAACTTAAATTCCTGGGAACTGCTTCGAGCTGTGATTGACTAGCCTTGAGATCAGCGTATCCATGGAGGACGGCTGGCGTAATCCCCCGCCAACTGTCAAAAACGCGGCATCCCGCTCGCTCCAAGCCTTTGAACCCGACGCTCTTCCACATATCTCCTCCACTTTGGATCCTCATTTGGAAATTCAGCATCAATTTTTGTGGCTTTTCCCCCCCTCTCCTCTTTTTTGTTCTCCCTCGGTTTATTACTCTCTCTTCCCTGAATTTACCCCTCTCTCATTCCCTCCGCCGCGCTCTTTCCGCACATAAACATTACAGTATTAAAACTCCCGAGCCTTCATCTTTTAACGGTGCCATTCATTATTAGCTCTCGTTTTTATTAATCCCAGAAGTGTGTGGTCTGCCTGTTGACACTGTAGCGTGCAGAGTGTTTAAAACATGTCTGAAGAAACAGCGGGACACGGCTGACTTCATACGAGCGCCGTTTAAAGCTGCCGTGGACTGACGCAAGACAGCGGGGGATCAATCTTCCGGACTTTACTTGTTAAAGTCATTTCCAATTTGAGCGGCCCATAACTCTTTTTCCAGCAGACTGGGGCTGGTCATGTATGGCATGTTTTGTCGAATGCTCGTTTTTAATTTAATTAAATTGTTTTCTTGTTTCCCCCCCACGAAATCTGTTTGTAGTATGATGCCAACCATGGAGGTTTGATCACCATCTATTCTTTTAAAAAAGATGTTTTTCAAATCAGAACCGCTTTATTCAGAAAGTCGAGCGGGAGATACATCATCCCACTTTCTCCGTGACATGCGCATGGAAAAGGCGTTTTGGACACTCTGTGTTTGCGCAACACACATCCAGCGGCGCTCATATTTGATGCATTACCAGTGACATGCTAAACTGTGTTGAAAGGTACAATGAGGCATGCATCCAGCTCTTTTTCCAAGCCCCTCTTAATGCGTTCTGGATTCTGCTGACTTGGCTCAACTCACCCAAGTCATCAGACAGCAGCAAGCGTGGCTTTGGCTGGCTGGCATTGAGAGGGTTGACTTTGATAGAGTGACCTAATTACCCCATAGTTCTCTCCGTGAAAGCCGCGCTGCTGCCGGCACAGAGCCCTGTAATGAGATGGGTCACAGGTTGAAGCCACCGAGACAGCTGATCAAAGGGAAGGGCGCCGGCGGTGTTAGCTTGACATTTAAAGAGCCTCCTGTTAAGAGTAATGTAGGGACACCAGGCATGAAAGGGCTTTTAATACAACACAGAATCTCCTGATGCTCTTGATGAGATGTCACACATCTGACTTAGTGTTACTGGCGCCATTTCATACTTATTTAGTTACTTCAGTTAATTCAGTTGATTCGCAGAGTTTAAGATAATTATGAACAGCTTAAATGCTCGCTCCGGGTGCAGATATACAACAATCACTCTCACAAGCAGATTCGTTGTTAATTGGGAAGTGATTTAGGGCCTCATTTACCGTCGTTACGTCAAATGTATCCGGAAAAGTCCCTGTGCATATTTACAATGACATTCATCAGCCTTTCCTAAGTAACAAATTTGATCTTGGTTTTGCTATGCTGCCATTGACAGTGTAAAAAAAAGGACGGAGCATTTGAAACCAGCAGGGGGCTGGTTTCAAAAAGTCTTTATGCAAGTGTGTAAGCTTATGAGAAAATGAGCCGACTTCTCACTTGATTTATCACCTCAGTTAACAGTTTCCTAATGAGTTTATGGTCTCAGTCGCTGTCTCCAAGTCTTTTTCAACACGGCATGATGCTCAGTTTGTAAATTTGGGTTCCAGCTAGAGTAAAATCGAAGGTATAGCGGGGTACTGTATGCTCTATGGCGTGGCTACAACCCTGGCCAAATGACTCAGATTAACTCAAAATTTAAGCCATTCGGTTCAGTAACATTTGGTCTAGAACTGCTGCACGATTGATTCAGTTCATTCCCATTCAATTTGCCAGGCGCTAAACCAGCTCAATCGACGGAAGCCCTATCGCGGGCGCTGTTTGGGCCCCATGCCGCAGAAGATCAAGGCAGCTTCATACCCAGGAAGTTGAGTTTTTTGGCCTTGTGCGCCACTGAGCAGCTTTCACGTGGAAGAAACAAAGATCCGACTCCACCGCTGTGTCCAGATTTTAAATATCCACGAGCTTCAGATAAAAACGCATCATTGGATGGGCACTGAGATATATGTGAAGCTCAGGATGTGAAAAGTTTAAACTTGCATTACTCTTTAATGCGAGCTAGATAAAGAGCATGCAGCAGAAATTGCTACAGAGGGCATCATTACGCTTCTGCTACAAGATAATTGGCACAACATTCATCGAGCCGTCGGCTGGTTACACCGAACTTAATGTGCGTGCCTGCAGCGCTCATGGAGACGAACGAGGAGGAGGAGTCGGTAACATTTTAATTGAAGGAACACGATCACATCCTCTCTGTTGTCCGGCTCGTAAAACGCGACCTCTCAGTCTCACCTTTTATGTGACTCCAGGTGCACACATTGAAAGTTTCAGCAAGGCGTGGACTACGGAGGATTAGGGAGGGTAAATCCAGCTTTATTTTCAACGGAGGGACTGTATTTAGTTTCACACCTTTATCTGAAAGGTATAATCACGGGCCGTATCTGTTATTCAGGCGAGTAAAAAGCTTCAAATCCTTGCGCAACATTTGCACAAAGGCAGTGTAGCTCAAGATCAGCTGGAAGGATCTCTGGCTTTTCCTAATACCAACAAGAGCTAGCCGTTTTCTCTCGGCCTCATTCATCAACCTGTTTATTTTAGTCACTGACAAAACGGAGATTGGAAAGAACAAAGACATTACGTTTCCCATGATCCCGGCACGTGAGACTCTTTCTGCCTTCTCAACGGGCGCCACACCTTCCCTTTGTCTCCATCTATCACTTTCTCCGTCTCCCCCCTCTCCGTCCTACCTTGTCCCATTTGAAATCTCATCTCAGTCTGATTAGGGAGTTAATAGGATGAGAAATGGAGTGCTGGCCGAAGCGCATCTGTCTCCTCTGCTACACCGCGGCTGATTTGCATTTTCCCTCATCGCCTGTGGCTGTGGTCAGGTAATGTGATGTGGAGGGACTTTTCAATCTTTTTCGCCTCATTGTGGAAGAAATTGAATATTTTTGATCGAAGGGGAGGAAAAAAAAACAAGAAAACGCTGCTTTGTTTGCAGATCTGCCTGCCTCGGTCGTCCATTCCCAAAGTGCTTTTAGGGGCACAGTAGGTGAGAAAACAAACAAAAAAAAGAAAACAGATAATAGAAAGGAAGTGAGAGCATAGTTTCCCCTCTCCCTCGCTTATTCCCTCCTCTCCCTTTTGTGTTCCCATGCGTCCTGAGACGTCTGGCTCGTAATCGAGGAAACGATTGCCCCCGTGGCTGGCCCCCGGCACGTAACGAGCTCCCCACCAAGATAACCGTGACTGGGGCAATAGAGGAGGGCATTGCCAGAGAGATAAACGAGCCAGATGTGCTGCTGGGGGCAGGGTGGAGGAGGGTGGGGAAGCTGGCAGCTGGAGCAGACGGGCTGGCACGGGGAACGCTGGCCAGGGCTATTGTGTCTGGGCAGAGAGGTGGCGGCTGCTGGTGATAGCTCCGCGCTCCTGTGTGATAAATACCCAAGGTAACGGGATTTTTCATAACGCCGCCTGACAAGCCAAGCACCGAGGCTGATGAAATCGCTCAGAGCGTCAGGCAACTGACTGGAACAAGAAGTTCTCGACGTCTTTCAGGTTTCATTTCCGGAGCTCCGTCTCTATACAGTCTGTGTTCGTATAGGACGCAGACGAAAAAGTGGAAGCGCCAGATAATAAAATACAAATACACTACATTTTTTCTCTTCGTTTCAGGACGAAGCTTCTCGACTCAAAATGCGCAGAACTCTTTTTAAGATCACGACAAGAATCCGAAAGTTTCCAGAGACGAGGTGCCGCCTGACCTTCCCATTCCGATTTTTCTCGAAGAAGAAGAATCCATTTATTGCTGAGATGACTTCCAATTTGTTTGAGGGAAACCTGATACAGCCTCAAAGACAAAGTGGAGCAATCTGATCTGGAGCATATTATATGCTCTGACAGCGTGCAAAATTCGTTTCCAAAGCCTAAAAGGGTAAATAAAATGGCCAAACCTGGATTTTCAGAGGTTACGTCATTGTTTGTGTTGTGGTATTGCAACATATTGTTATTCTATTGTCTTCTCTTGTCTGTTGGTTTGCGTCATTTGTCTGTTTCATCATCTGCAAATGAGTTACATCCCCTTTTTTCCTTGCCGGGTAGCTCCTCCAACACAATTTCGCAGCTTTAATAGATGTGCTGGTTCAAATCTGAAAGACAGGTGTTGTTTTGCATCTGCTAAGCTCGAGCAATCATGGAAGTGCGCACGCACACGCACACACACACACACACACACACACACACCCTTGTGCGAGTCACTCCTGCTCCTGCTCCCGCCCGAGCAAAACATCATATTTCTTCCCCCCTCTCTGATCTCCCTGGGCCTGCTCACCGCAAGCCCTCTCATAACAGTCGCGGGGGATATCGCTCTGCCAGAAACGACTACCGAAGAAGCTGCCCCTCAGGTGCGGTAAAGCCTCGCACACTCGCAGGGGGAGAGTGTTTTCATGAGGACGCTGGCTGGGTAAATAAGAGAGTCACGCACGAGTTTCCAACAGAAAAGTTCCAGAGGACATTTGTGAGGTTACACTGCAAATGTTGCAACAAACAGAGGTATTTATAGATGTTTCCTGAAAAAGAGACCTCTATAAAAAGCTTCACACACACACACACACACACACACACAATACAGAGAGCCAGTCTGCCCTTGCTCAGCAAAACCCAAGGGGACTTTTTATTACGGCAGTAACGCGCTTTACGAGCACCATCATGTTGGCTAAGGAGCAGTTCCTCTAATCAAATGTAGAGTGCCTGCGAGAGGAGCTTTTTCCAGTCAAGCGCTGATTCCCACTATCGGATGAGTCACCGCGTCAAGGTTGTCGTCCTCGGATCACTTCAAAAGACGTAAGCAGCGTGGGATCATGGGAGTTGTTTTCATTGTTCAACAACCACCATCGCAAGCGAAAACCTATCTGACGCGACCCAGGCAGAAATGTTCATGGACGAGATGACGTTTTAAGTTTAATTTGCGATATTTTAAGTGTCGTTCGCCGACTCACTCGCTACCGGAAGTTGGAGAAACAAGCAAACAAATGAACCATCAAAGTACACAACTCAAGAAAGTGTAAAACAAAGGTCTAGTCGAAAGAAATGTTTGAGCAGAAATGTTACGTATGCTATCTACTATCCTTGCTCAAAAAGGTCTTTATTTGTCTCTTATTTGGCATACAGTATGTATGTGCTTGATTATTAAGACTATGTTATTTTATGTGTGTTATCAACACAATATAAAACAATTCAAAACAATTTATTATCACGCTTTTTGTGAATATCGCGATATTGCGACACCCATAATACGGTTACTGATTCTTGTGTCCACTTGGGGGCAGCAAAAGCAGGTAAAAACTCAACCATATAATCATCTTTAAAGTTGATACTGTGAAATTGTGGCTAATTTACGCAGCCTGCATCAAAAACAACGTTAGTATTTATTTTAAATCGTGTTTCTATTTAAAGGACATTAAAACAAAACAGAGCTACGAGGACGAATTTCTATACGTCACTACGAGTGAGTATAACTTCTGTGAAGAAACACAATATTTCTCGTGGGCAATGTTTGAGTATTCCGGAGTTTGGCTTGAGGTGACGCAGGTGTTTCATCGCCTCCTTCCTGGATCTCTGTCTGACATCCTACACGGATGAAGCAGGAGGGGAAAATGTTCGCGTAATGAGAAGAACCTCTCGGGTTAAGAGGGTTAAACGGGAGTCTTGCAGAGGAAGTGTACTGGTGTGTGCATTTGTGTATGTTTGGACAGCTGACTCGACCAGTGGACCAAGGCGGGTAGGATGTGTTATTGTTGTTCTGCACATGCTTTTTGCCACCTTCAAATTGAAAGAAAAAAGAAAAACAACTCACCCCGAAAATAGCTTTTCCCCTGCAATTGCTCTCTTCCCCAAAACACTGACACACACACACACATACCACACACACACGTAATGAGGCTGAGATCCTAATCTAAATTTCCTTGCATTAATGTGCATCTATTTACTGCAGCAAACTGAAGTAGCAAGGAAGTGGAAACACCCCCCCCCTCCCCCACGCATATAGTTACTTCCTGTTTAGCAGATGACAAATGAGAACGGCTTACTTTTCATGCACCAACTGTTCACCGGCAACCAGCGCTCCTAATTACACTGCTAATGAAAAGCAAACAGCATGTGACACACACAATTTCCACACGGTACACACACTAAACTCAATCCACCATGCAGGAACCATTAACAGCTGGCTGGATGAGGGTTCGCCTCTGAGGGAAGGAAGTGGGATGTGTGTGGAGACTCCAAGAACAAGAGCCAGTGAACACACCGGCCCCTTTGGCGTGCATTCATTTACCTTTCCAAACAGGCTGAGAAGCGCCTGGCGAAACCGGAGTCTCTGGAACACGAAGAGGTCGTAGACGGCCGACACGGCCAGCACCGTCAC
>OMLP01046286.1:4566-14577 GCA_900302685.1 Spondyliosoma cantharus
CCCATTCACACTGCCCGTGTCTACTCCATCTCAGCCAAACCGGAAGTCTCGCTATGTTTTTAGCCTCCAACTAGTGGCACTTCTACTTCTACTGAGCTCACGTTAAGTAGGCAGCTGGCATTGCGAGGCCGAGGAGATCCTGCGATAATCACTCGCGACCGCAGTTATAGGTATGCGTCATAAAAACAACAGCAGGAAGTATTCCCGACCGAAGGATTAGCAGAAGAGCTTGTGTTTGTCTCTTTTTTGAGATTTGTGTGCTGGTGTCAACACGGAGTGTTTTATTTTGAAAGTAACCAGATGTTGTTTCGGTGCTTGACTTCCTGTCTGCTCAGTGCCAAATTCAGCTAAATTGCTGCATTGTGTTCCGGCATCCGCCAGAAATGGAAATCCAGGTTATCTTTTCCGGAGGGCTCCGGACTGCCGGAGCTGGGACGGAGCAGATACACAGCGCACCGGACCTGGTGGAAATTAACACACAGACTACAGTGAAACCACTGGCGTGGCGGAGACGTAACACAGCGGACACGTATCCAGTGGAAATTAGGGGTTAGGATAGGCCCCACCCCTCTACCTAAAAATGGAATTGGGTTGGCAGTTGGTTTTAGGGACATTCAAATCAAAGACAAATGCAAAGATTGACACGATATGCTGTTAAATTGTGCCGACTGCGGGTGTGCATATCAAACTATGCTCATTTGCTTGAACTCCAACCTTTAAACGGTAAAGATTATACACATTTCCTGTCCAAGTACATCCTGATGTCTTTAATTCATTTTAGCCAGATCCATAATGGAAGCCCTCAAACAGAAAGTGAGGAGCAGACAACATGTCTTTAACTCTGAAACTCTAATTGGTCCTCACAAAAGATACAACGCACGCACGCACGCACGCACGCACGCACGCACACACGCACACACACACACACACACACACACACACAGTCTTCCTGACCCTGAGCACTCTCTTGTTTCCTATTAGTTTTAATTGACTCCGTCTCCCTTCATGTGTCGACCCTCTCTCCTCCCTCCCTGACAGTGGCTGTCTACAGATCGCCGCCGTGACGTCTTCAGCGGAGGCAGGAAGTTATGTCAGGAAGTTGGTAGTTTGGCGAGGTGGATGGAAGGTGACTCGTCAGGCTGAGTGGCCCGTCGTGTCCGGCGGCTGTCAGGACGCCTGACCTCCTCCTGCTCTCGACATGACAGAGAGGATGGCTGAGTGTCAGCTTAACTGCTCCGCCTGTCATGTCTGTCACGCCCGGCGATACAGGAAGTCATGTTTTCTGAGCGGAGCAGTTGAAGCATTATTTATTTTTTTATCTTTTGGAAGAAAGGAAGTGAAGGACATCCTTTTTCATCCTGATTCCTTTTTCCATAAGGCGCCACAGCCCTCAGAGCAGCTCGCTGTCACCAGGATGAAGCTTCCTGGCAGGTTTCTCTGCTGTTCGTAAAGGTTTTATAGGTTGACGATGTAGTTTGATAGAAGCAACAACCTTCAAATGTACTGTCTTTTTAAAATATCTCACAAGCCATCACTGTCAGTTAATTAGTTTCTCCTCCTAAAAGTTCCGGACAATTATTAATCCATGCGGTCAGCCAGAGGAAATGTTTAGTTCTGGGCTTTGTTCAGTATAGATATTCAGCGCAGAACGTCTGATAATCATCAGATCTTAACTAACATTCACCAGCTACTGTTATCATTAACCTGCTCGGAGGCCCAGGGTTAAATGGAGCTGTGGACCCATCCTGCTTCTTCCTACTTCCGTTCACAGACTCAAAAGGCTGCACAGACCGGTTCAGTTTTGTCCAGAGCCTCAAACCAACCAGCACTTTGATTTAAGAACATTACCTTGCTCCAGATCAAACACATGGGTAGTTTGTGTTATGGTGTCAATCTTTGTTCTTGTTTGCAACATAGTTCTACATGTTGCTGACGTGAGAAAGAACATTTTCTCCTTCTGGTCTGGTTGTGGAATGATATCAGTGTCTAGAGTTTTGCTAATTCCATTAGATCATCTTGCTAGCTCTCTTGCTAGCTCTCCAGGATTGTAGACCCTAGCTTTAATAGTCAGGTGACTTGTTATGGTTGAAATAGTAGCCACAGGGTCACCATTGTGAAACGGTTGCAGATTGGTTAGTTGAGAAAAAGTTCTTGGTTTGGGTTCAAATAACTCTGGAACGTAAGTTTGATACATCACGTGTTCATCTTTGGGTTCACATGAGACAAGAAGATCATTCTCCTGGCTGAAAGCTGTGTCTTTGACCCATCCATCCCCTTATGTTTCCCACTCTTTATACTATGTCTGCTGACATTTGTGTATAAAGTTAAAGCTAAAAATGCTTTGTGATAATCAGTGCAAGGGCAAGTTACTTTCAAAATTAAATACATGACATATTACTAGTTACCTTCATTTTAAAGTAATGGATTACATTGCAATATTATGTCTGCGTACGAGTAATACATTACTCATTAGACTACTTTCTAGTTACTTTCAACAAAATGCCCAATTTTTATTTTAGTCCACAGAACAAGGAATGCACGGTGTGATTCAAGAATGTAAATTAGAGTGCGCTCGGAGGATCAGACTTCATCATGTGGCTGATGACACAACATATTGCTGAAATATTCTAAGAAACACGTTATATTACTGCGTTACCTCTAAAATAAATATATTACTGTTACTCACTAACAGTGGTGATAGCACACAAAAGGACTAAAGATAAGGTAATTATGCAGAACCTTCCAGCAGACTGTAGACCAATTCAGAAGGAGATCGTAGCTCAGCGCTGCGATTGTCAGTATTGTTGAGTCCTTGATATTCTGTGGCTGTGGTGACTCCACTGTTCAGATGTCACCGTTATGAATGCAGGTGTGAGCAGGCCTCAAAGGCTTTTGGACAGTTGGCAAGTAATCACAGGTTGGAATTGAGGGATTTCAGGTTTGGAGTTGGGCAGAACTACACAATACAAAAACAAAAAAAAACACACCACCTTTAAATTCAAAGTGACGAAAAACACAGACAGAAAAACACCAAATTAAAATTATTCATATCCAGCCAGAAAAAACTGAAGGTTTAATTTGATTTTCCCACAACATTCATGTTCGTCATCAATTCACATTTTGTCATCTCATGTTTTGTGAGTCCCTCTGCTGAGCCAGGTGACTCTGTTCAGTGTTGATACAATGCTCTGATTTGCATCTCTTCATTTGTTTTCATTTGGACTCAGCATTTGTCTTTTTCCCCAGCAGCACTTCAGAGGAGGGAGCCACATAGTTTGTCTCTCAGCGATTCAGAGCCAGTTCTCCTTCCTTTATTATGCGTAATGGAGTTTTAATGACGCTATTGGTGAGGTTGGAGGAGAGCAGAATTAAGTGCACACCTGAGGTGTATCGAGTGCTGGTTTACATAATGTATACCAAGGAGGCTTTAACTTCTTAATGGAGAAACATTCATTCATACTGGTGGCACCGTGAAAACTCGCATTAGAGACTCGATTTTCTCTGCAGTTCTAAAACATTATCAGGAAACTGAAAGAGTTAACAGGCGCTGAGACACTTTAATGTTTTCTACCCTGCAGGGAAAATAAGTGATCAGCAAAAAAGGAAACATTTTTCTACAACTCATCACAGCTTCCATTCAACGATTCGATTCAAATCTCTGTCTTTACAAGTCGTTGAGAATATTGACTCCTGGCATCTGATTTTCTAGAAACTAAAAGTTTAGAGGGGCTGTGAGAGCAGCCATCTCTGCCTGCCATGTCATATCAATCAAAATCAGCCTTAAAAATGTCTGTCAACCTCCTTTTCAATCAACCAACCATATATCTGCAGGGAGGTGACACGTCTTTCCTCAGGTGGCCGAGGTATACGCTATTAATGCAGTGATTTTTTTTTTTTTCTTTCACATTGCTTCCCAGCTGTTGGGGTTTGTGCCACACATGATACAGTTTTCTCTTTTCTTTTTTTTTTTTTTTTTCCAGTTATTGCACACTCAACTGTTCATTGCATGGGCGTAGGATGCGTTTAAAACACGGACAATCTAACAGGGGACTTGTCCCCACAGGATACAAGTCATTTCCTGTATTCTGGTGCTTAGACACTGTCATCTGGCTGCATTCTGTAATTTCTTCCAGAGGAAATGTTTGGGCGCCACATCACATATTTGAAGATATTAAAATGCTAAAAAGGTATAGAAATGAATTTAATGACCAACAGCTTTGTGGCACCTGTCCCTGATATACACTTTGTTTGGCTGCTTTAAATACAATCATACAATCCCAAAGATTCTCCTGAAACGAGACACCACACAGTTGATCATCAATAACAAACATGAACCAGAGCTCCTCCCTGGCTTCATACCTCTTTCATTGTATCCTTCATTAGTCTCCTTCAGCTCTGGCTCCTTCTTTATTTCATCATTCTCTTTGTCTACCTTTACCGTTTTAGTCTCATTTGCAATCAGTGTGTAGTCATGGCATGTCTACCTTCTTCATGTATACTCTCTTTGATCAAGGCTTTTTGTGGTGACAGTGTGTGAGAACCTTAACTCCGCTGCCGGACCAGCTAGCCAACATTAGCAGCACTGTGTGTGCATGCTGTCAGTTTGTCTAAACTGATTTTAAAAGTTGTTGGCGTTTGTCCCACACTCATATAATAGCTTCAACAGCCATGACTCATACAGGTGAAAGGTTATAGGACTATACAATGCGTTTTGTTTTGTGCCACTTCACGAACACTCAACTTTTCGGACTTCAGGCTTCAGTCAACAACATTATCCAAAGTTTCTTTTGTCCATCACTGACCCCTCAACGTCCCACAGTCTCTGATATCTGCACTGAGACACCGAATGTATCGCTGAATCTGACTGTTGATCTGATGTGGGAGGATTTAGACAGCCGGTCTGCATCTCACATGAACTATCACCTGAAGTCCAAATGCAGTTTTAGACCAACAGCAGCACTTCAGAAGCACAGCTGTTGTTTCCTGATACTGAATTCTGCTGTTTACTCGTTGATGGTATTATTATATTATGTTTCAGAAATCTTTTGGGATTTTCATCATACTACATCAACTGTCTGCCTTCTGTTGCATCATTTCAACACGCCCCTTTATTTATTGTTACCAGATTGACAATAAACATATCGGGATAAGAGTAATTTTGAGTCTTCAAGGTGCTTGAATGTACTGAAGTTTAAGTTCTGTTAAAACAAGAAGTTTCACAGAAAAGGAGAAAACTTTAATGAACACAGCTGTTAGAGCTTCCCCTCCATATCCACGCTCAAGAGCCAGCCAGACACCAAACCGTATAAATACTTGTTGGAACTTACCATTAACATCAGCTGAGGGGGAGACTAAATGAGCAAAAGGTCATCTAAAGACCAAATTTAGATTTATTACTCCTTCCAATAATTACAAGTCTTCTAGAGCTTAAATGAATGTACGTGCAAACTTAACCACTGCACAAGAAGCCAATCAGACTTCACCCTGTACTCCAGCTCACTTGGTGGAGTCCAATAAACAGCAGCCACACTGCAACCTCACCTGGACTCTGTCAGGATGCAGGTGTCAGGAGAAAATGCTAAATAAAGAACTAACATAAGTTGCCCAACAGATAAAATAAAACTAGCTGAGGAAAAGTCCAGCAGTCCAGCAGTCCAGCATGAGATATCTACAGTTCTTTGGTTTTCTGATAACTTTGCATACATTTCAGGAAACAAAGACATCAGTCAATGAGAAACAAACATTTTGCTTTCTGATTATGAAGTTTTCAACAGTTTTGTTCCAAAGAGTCGTTTTGATCAGCAGATTTTTGTTTTTTTTTCCCTGATCAGACAAAATGCAGCAATAAGTTCTTGTAAACAGACTGCCAAGTTAGTTCACAGTGAATACTATGGAATACTGTGTTTTATTGGATTAAATTGATATAATTTGGGACACAGCATGTAAATAAATGCAGACTTTTGGCAGTGACGGGCTTGTTTATCACTAAATAAAACCTCCATTTTGGAAGGACGTTTGTGTTTTTTTGAAGAGTGATTGATGAAACATCAAGGGGGCAAATCCGTCACCATTATCATTACCAACACGTCAGCTCGACTTTGAACACAACGCGGTGCAACCTGCCAAGGAGAAATGCTAATTATACTAATTACAAAACATAGATGGTATCCTCCTTGTGATGTGAACCACAAATGGACATGGATGGAGGATCCATTTTGGCACCGATAATTGCATGTTACCATTTTACTGCGGGTGAGTGCATTAGATGGAGAACTCTTTGAAGCTTTGCGGCTGTGTTGTGGCGCTGAGGTCTCTTCCATAAAACCCATTAGCTTCTGTGTGATAGTGGAACGAGTGCGGACGCTAAAATCAGCAGCCGCTTTCTCGTGTTGACCCCAAATGCAGCCTGAGAGTGTCCAGGGCTTCATATGAGGGCTGCTGCTGAGCCGTAATTACATGACAACCTTTAAATAACTGCAGCCTATAGCTGCCATTTGATAATGTGTCTGTGCCGTTTTTTTTAGGGAGAGCATGGCCACAAGTGTGTGTGTGGCTGGAACAGAACAGAGCAGCAATTCATCACAGCAGTTTGGCTGGAAAAAATACACCATTAAGGCTCGAGAGAGTACTTTATATCTCTGGTGTTAGGTTCGGAATGATTTCTCTTCAAATTTGGTGATTTTCATGATTTGGGATCAGCTGGAGGAACACACCGTTCACTGTAAAAATATCACGACTGTGAGGTCGGCGCTGGCTGGCTGTAACTGGGTCTCTTTTTAAAGCAGTATGTTTAAATGTTGTACTTCTGTGAAGTTAGAGGAGCCACAGGGGACAAAGATGTTGAGATGTCCATGTCAAACTCCTCCTACACTTTGCATCATCACGCATCTTGAAGCTCGTATTCATTTTCAGCTCCACTACAGAGGATGAAAACCACATTAAACATTTTGGAAAAGAAAGACTTTATTACCTGACATGGTTGGGCTTATGTCTTTAACCAGGTTCATGTGACTGATCCAGACAAAAAGTCTTTAAAAAATCAATTTACTTAAAAGTGAAAAGTCAGCTGTGATCCACTCACCTCCAGTGTCGTAGTCCACAAAACATTTCTTGAGCTTCACAGCAAAATAGTGTCACAGCAAAAATTGGTTAAGAATGACCCCAATAACAACATAACATGGCTCAATACAGCTCACCCAGCGTAATCCAAGTTTCCAGAAGCCTGAGTCTCAAATTAATTTGAAAAGATGTTATTTACACCCTTGACAGGTGGTCGAGCTCGTGCACCCCGCAAGCTCACAGCTACAGTTCAGATTTCAGCTGAAAAATGAGTGTTAATAATATATTTTCAAAAGTAGCTCTCCAGCAGACTCACAGTTCATGGTTCATCCGTTTTCAACCTGTAAATGGAAAGTTTTATTATTCAAGCCATCTTCCCACGCTGCCCAGTAGACAATTACACTGCTGCACTGCAGAAATGACCACCAGGAAACATGCTCTCTTATGTTTGACCACATAGTGTCATGTTCACTGTGGTAGTGGGGAAATGTCCCGACACCGTGATTATGCCGATATCTGAAAGTAAAATAATTGATGAATTGAAAATTCAACTACTTATCAAGTCATATTTTGTCTATGAGTCATATTTCTTCTCTCTATGTCTTAAAACACAGTTGAGCTGTGCAGATAAAAAAAAATAAGATAAAGGGAGATATAGAAAATAACTGATAGAAAACTGATCAAAAATAAGCCGAAGTGTTGACACAACTGTGTCGATTCAGAAGTAGCAGAAGCTGTTGAGTTCAGCACAATAACCTTGGAAAGTAACCAGGTGACTCTTCGTTCAAAGTAAACATCAGATCCTGAATATGATCCAAACCAGGTCCAGACTTATAACCAGGACGCTGACATGTCATGGCTGCAGAGTCAAACAGGAACCATGACCTCACCCCGAGGGACCTCCATGTCTCTGCAGGACGGAGCCTCTTATCTGTGATTGGTGGTCAGACAACAACAACGCACCCATTGTCATCCTTGCTGCTGATCAATGCTTCAATTCCATGCCGGTGACCTCTGCGATGGCCGCCGTGTGAGGGCATAAGTCAGTTGGTCTTTGTTGCGGCCTAGAGCGGCTGTTTTCATCTCGTCGCCACCGCCGCTCTCCTCCAGCTCTGACACGGGCTGATTGGTGTGTCATTGAGCTCCCAGCTTTATTTGACTGTCCATCAAAGCTGAAAGCTGAAGGGTCCCTGTCTCTCTGGTTAAATCCGGCCCCCCAGGGGCCCCGAGCGCAAGGTCACCAGGCGAGTGGTGTGCCGGCGACCTTGGCGGGATGGGGTATAATATGAATACAATCATGCTGAGTGGTGAAATAATGGCGCCGTAAATTCAATAAACAACCCGGCGGAACTGACATCACCTTCCTTTCATGACATCTTTTTCTGACAGGACAAAGTAATACAGCGCTCCCCTGAGAGTCCCTGAAAACAGTCAATTTCTCTGTACTAAATGTCAAGGCAGCCACGCGTGGAAATATGAAAATGGAAGAGCAGAGGAGGAGGCACTTAACGGAGAGGAGAGGACAGCAGCACCTGCTATCAGCAGGAATCCCACTCTCCACCTGTCTGAGCATCTGAACTCTGGAGGAAAGAACTGTTAACCAGACAGAGGAGAGGACGAGCTGCTGCTGCTGCTGCTGCTGCTTGGAAACAAGAACAAAAAACAAGCCAAGCTGGGAGCCATCTTTGACTCTGGCCTTCTGCAGCTTCACAGATTAGTTAATGTTTTTGTCACCTTGGAAACATCTCTGAATGCATTATTTCATGTGGTCCTTTACTGTCACCTCCAGCCGTTAAAGGGCTCGTCTTTAGCTCCTTTGTTCACTGCTGTTTTTATGACATCCCCTCCAATTCTTACTGCAGTATACTGTTCAACAGTTCTGCCACAACTCTTGAATATTTCCATTACGGTATACTTCTTCTTGCTAAAGGAAAGGAGAAATAAAAATGGTAACAAAAATTGAATAGAAAGATGATTTAAAAATGAAATAGGAAAGGAGAGAAATAATAAAACAACCTCTTTGTATTTACGGCTTCCATTCACCTCCATTGTATTTGTGCAGGTGCAGAACTCTGATATTTAAAAAGCTCAGCACATAAAACTGTATCTGTCGGCATGAATAGACATCACTGTAGGGGTAGGTGGTAAATAGATGTTGTGCGATTTGGGTGAACTGACCCTTTAAATGTAAATGTAATCATGATGGAAGTGTCCTTTAAATGCGTCAGCGCAGCTTTACCTTCATCAGAGGTGACGTCCATCAAAGCTGAATGGCCTCCTGCGAGCAGCTGCTGAGAGGTTTATGACTCAGCTGAGACCCTGCCCACCTGCAGGAGGACGAGCTGAACGACACACACTACAGACCTGCCCACCTGCAGGAGGACGAGCTGAACGACACACACTACAGACCTGCTCACCTGCAGGAGGACGAGCTGAACGACACACACTACAGACCTGCTCACCTGCAGGAGGACGAGCTGAACGACACATGCTGTGTCCCAATTCAGGGTCTGCACACTTCGGAGTGCGCATTTGAAGTGCAATTACGTCACAACGCCGCACAAAGGGTGTCCCAACTCAGAGGGTTCTCCAAATGCACCCCACAAATGTGCACTGCTTTTACCTGTTTATGGAGGGTGCACCGCTACGACCCTTCGTGGTCTCACATATCCCAAGATTCATTGCGCACCCGAAGAGTAGAAATAAATAAATAAATAATGGCGACCTCAAGTGGTGCAGATCTCGCATTTAAATGTAAGTATTGGGTTTATACTTGGTTTTTACTCATTTGAACATCATATGTTAAACTTCAAGGGACCTTAAAACCTCAAAATGTCAGTTAGAATACGTTGGTAATGCTCAGCGTGATGCCTTTGGAAGTAAAGCCTTGAATAAAATATTGTTCTATTGTTACACGTTGTCTGTTCCATTCAGTATTTACAACTTAAGTAC
>OMLP01046288.1:3746-16675 GCA_900302685.1 Spondyliosoma cantharus
ATGCTCCCACAACATTGGCTAATAATCCATACGTTAAAAAAGCGCTATATAAATGCAAGTCCTGCTGAGAACATTTCTGAGAACATAAGGGCATAACGTTCAAGCAATGTTGTCACTGAACATTTTAAGGAGGTTTTTAGAATGTTTTTAGAGAATGTTAACCTCGAACATTCTGGGAACTTAAAGAAGACTTCCCGCTGAGAATGTTTCCAAGAACATAAGGGCATAACGTTCAAGCAATGTTGTCACTGAACATTTTAAGGAGGTTATCACAAAACATTTTCAGAATGTTTTTAGAGAATGTTAACCTCGAACATTCAGGGACATTTAGAATGAGATATTTGCAGCGGCTGTAGCTCAGCGGGTAGAGCAGGTCCTGTAGTGATTGGAAGGTTGCTGGTTCGAATCCTGGCTCCCCCGGGCTGGGTTGAGCTGTGTGTAGAAGTGTCCTTGAGGAAGATACTGAGCCCCAAATTGCTCCTGATGTGCAGTTGGCACCTTAACTCTGCCATCAGTGTATGAATGTGTGCGTGAATGGTTGAATGTGGCAAGTACTGGAAAAAGCGCTATATAAATGCAAGGGCATAACGTTCAAGCAATGTTGACACAAAACATTTTTAGAATGTTTTTAGATAACATTATCCTCGAACATTCTGGGAACTTAAAGAAAACTTCCCGCTGAGAACGTTTTCGAGAACATTAGGGCATAACTTTCAAGCAATGTTGTCACTGAACATTTTAAGGAGGTTATCACAAAACATTTTTAGCATGTTTTTAGAGAATGTTATCATCGAACATTCTGGGAACTTAAAGAAAACTTCCCTCTGAGAATGTTTTCGAAAACATTAGGGCATAACATTCAAGCAATGTTGTCACTGAATATTTTAACCCTCTGGGGTCTGGGGTATAATTGGCCATTTTTGACTATTTTTGATTTTACCATTATATTTCACCTTAAAAACTATTTACCTTGCCTTGTTTGGTGTCATTATTAGTCATGCAAATGATTGTAATGATAAACTTCTAAATATATCCAAGCCAACATACAGCTCTTGCACTCACTTACATGAGCAGTATAATTATGCCCCTTAAAGTGATTACTTGAATGCGTATTTAAATGTATATTTTACCAGACCATAGACGCACAGGTTTAAACTGGTTTTGTCGTCTCTTATTACAGAGACACTAGATGAAAATTAAGTTAGACAACTTCGAGCCTGATTTAACCAGATCATTTTGCTGAGTCACACTTCTGTACTGTTGAGGAAATGAGAAACTGCTGCTTGCCAGGCTTCCGGACTCTTCTGAAACCTGCTCTAGTCCATGCCCAGTTTTCCAGTTTTATAAATTGCCTGGTTCATTGAAATAGTACATTACACTTTTCTCCAGAATACAGTTGTCTCACACCCGAGAAGGTGCAGGAAAATCAGAACAATCAGTTAACAAATATTTTTATTAAGTTGTATATATTTATTTACATTGATTCCTGACATGTTTGCTCTCATTTTGTATTTATCCTAGTTGAATCTATATTCGTTTGCTTGTACACAACTTGTTTAAACGTCATGGATTCATTTCGTAATTTCTTAGACATTGAATAAATAAATGTTCCTTCTATTGTTGTCCATCCTATACATGCCTACCTAACATACTGCATGTTAGTTGTCTCAGGGTTGCTGATTAAGACAATAATTAATATCAATACATCAAAAAATCAAATAATGAAAACAACATTTACACAGTAGTAAAATCACATTACCTCAGTCATGTTTGTGGAGGAGTCGCATCAGTCCCAGACAAACTAAAGGGCGTTACACTCGGTGTGGTGTTTATAAAGGCTGCCGATGACCCAATCCCACAACCACACGTCGTTTCCAGTAACATTCTTGCTGTATACTCTCGTTTTCCTCCGAATTCAAGTGCCAGTTTGTACTAAACGAAACTTAAGGAGGCAGCGGCATTAAAGCGAATCAAGCATCCTTTCCTCTTCTGCCCCCAGTGAAACGAAACTGTTTTATCGGAGTCATTTCCGTGAATCTGGCCTCAGATGACCACGTGTTATTATCATCATTATGTGCACACATCGGTATAATATAGGCATTAGGGTTGACTGATCCATTCGTTAGTTTGAATGTTGCCTCTTTGACATTATCACACATATTAAGACAGTTACTCCGCCACTCGCTAGATGATGCTGCAGCCCAGTTTTATCAGAGAAACCGAGCAGCTTCTTGCAGGGAAATGCAGGAGACGAAATGCGATCCATCCAACAATCACTCTGTTGTCCTCTGCCTGTGTTAATGTGACGTTGAATTGCGTTTGCAAGATATTTACTATCAGTACATGCACACTCTCTTAGGGACACACTGAATACGGTATGTAAAATCTTTGTTTGTGTGCAATTAGCCGCATCATCGGGTAACCTCCTCATTGTGAAGGGCGAAGGCCTGCCGAACAATACAGCTGATTTGTGGCTAGGCTACAGTATTTCTGGTTTCAGATTTGCATGTCGCATTACAAGCCGTCTGTTTTGACCAGTTCATCCAGATGAGTTGTGGCGCTATCGCTCTGTGACCTGCAGATACGTACAGTACGACCAGTAAATGAAAAATAATCCGTCAGTAAGTTACGCCATTTAATAGTAGTGAAGCTGATTGTATTTAAGCAATATTACACGAAAACAAGTGCCTTAGCGTCATTTGTGGCACTCCATGGCTGCTTACGGACCACCCGAGTGTAATATTGCGATTATCAAAACTATTACCAACGAATGAAATACATAAAAACTTACTAATGTTGTCGGGCTATTTGCTCTCAAAATATACATTTTCGCTAGTTTTACCTCCGTTTCCATGGAAACACATGGGGTATGACTAATAACTGGAAGAGAACCAGTCATGTCATTAGACTTGAATATGTAATGAAACCTAGTTCACTACTCTAGCAAGTAGGCCAACCCTTAGTAACGGCCTAGCAACAGGATCCCTAGTTTAGCCTTGAGCTAATGTTAGTGTTTTCTAGTGCTGGTAGGATTTTCCAAACTGGATAAGTAGGGCACAGACATAAAGTTGTTTAGCTAGCTTTGTCTTGGTATAACTAAGATATCTACAGGAAAGAAAATCATTCTTCTAAGGAAAAATGTAGATAATACATCTGTGAACTTCACATTTATTAAGCTAGCTAACAGCACCGTCAGACTACTCACCGGCCAAGCTTCAACTCTAGAGCGTTGAAAAGTCCAAAAGTCAAATTGTATTGGGAAAAGATAGATGTAGAAGTTTCCAGAATTCACATAATGTTTTATGTAATTAAATATTTAGCACTTTTTGGTGTTTAACCTTTCATAAACAACATTTCTACTGTGGTCACAGAAATACTCCTTGGCCAGCTGCACACAAAGGAGGGGCACACATCTGCATCAAGGAAGCAGTCTAACCATAAATTATATTCATTAAAAAATGTAGTTAAATTCAATTTCTAACATTTTTTGTTGCAATTATTCTGGAAATGTTACTGTAACAACTGACGGAAATAGCCAAAAAGGAAGACATAGAGAACCGAAGCTACACCCTTCCGGAGGACCCCATGGCACCTTTTTCCGCAAAACTTGGTAGTGAATGGAGACTTTAGTCATTTTCGATCCCGTTTGAATTGTGCCATGAACTACATATATGATGTTTGTCAATTTAAAGGATAATCATTCGATTAAAGAAAGCTGCAGCTTGTCATAAATTAAGTAAAATGCCAACAACATCGTAATGCTCAACACACGTCACCAACAACATGACCGTCGCCTCAATACAGACAAAGTAAGGTGAAAATCTCAATGAATGTGGCCATACTGACAACTGCAGTCATGTGAAATGGTAGTTTGTTAGGTCTGCGAGCAAGCTAATATACAGGACCAAGTCTACAATGTTTAGGGGGCCCATTTAGGTGACCTTTCGAGACAATATCAATAACCCAGCTGCTGGGTGTGCAGACTTTATAATTATGTATTTTCAGTCTTATATTTCATTAGTTTTATGACAAAATATATTTTAAATTGACAAACATCACATATTCATGGCACAATTCAATTGGGATAAAAAAATAATAATAATATTAGAGTAGTATTTTTAGTGATGAGTAAGGTGTGCTGTCATGCTGATTTGGCTATGTTCTAAATGTCAGCCCATCAGATTGCTTGACATGTATAATCTCAGCTACACCACTGTGAACCATAACAAACATGCATCTATCACTTTCAGATGTCTCAAAGAATGAACCCCCCTCCCCTCCCACTCTGCTTGTAGATAGCACCATGCTGGATAAAACCAGTGATAACGGCCAACAGACTGGGCACTGCTCAGACTGTGGATGCAGCTTCAGCCTACCACAAGTTGACTCTGACCCTGATTCAGCCAACACTTCCGCCTCTCCTATACAGCAGCGTGTGCACAAAGCAGACGGTCCTTCCAAATGTCCATCCTGCCAGGCCGGCAGCAGCCTCCCTAATGGTCGACGTCCACACCGCCGCATCCGCCTGGATCCCCACAGTTGCAGTCTGTGCACCAAAACTTTCATCTCCTCTGCTCACCTGGCCCTCCACCTCGCCTCCCACAACAAGGAGAGGAAGTACAGATGTAGTACCTGTGGCAAGTACTTCCATCAGTCATCCCACCTGATGGCACACAAGATAATCCACAGTGGGGACAGGCCATATAAATGCCCAGATTGCGGCAAGTCCTTTGTCCGTGCCTCACATCTGGCGACCCACCGTCGGCTCCACACAGGCGAGAAGCCCTTCAAGTGCACATTCTGCGACAAGTCGTTCACACAGAAGGCCGGGCTCCTGGCGCATGTCCGTCTACACACAGGGGAGCGGCCGTACAAGTGTGAGCACTGTGGCGAGGGTTTTCGCTCTTTGCCACTCCTGCTCTCTCACAAGGCTGCTGAGGCGTCTGGCCACTCAAAATCAGCTTCAGCACCAGCGCCCACCCAGCCCCAGAAGACACAAAGTAGCTCTGAGGATCTAAAATGTGGCGTCTGCTGTCGCACCTTTGTACGTTCATCATACATCAGGCTGCACATACGCCTCGACAAGGGACATCGGCCTTATCACTGCAAAGTGTGCAACAAGACCTTTGTCAAGCTGGATACGTTTGTGAACCACTGTGATAAACACTTGAGGCAGAAAAGGGATAAAAGCAAGGAGGTTAAAGAGAAAGTTGTTAAACCTCCCCTGTTTGTCCCAACATCCAGGCCTTCGTCTCCTGAGTCCACTCAGCGTTTAACTTCAGAGGTCAACACACGCTCCAGAGCAAAAGCAAAGAGTAAAACGGAGCCATGACCACAAGTACATCCACTGCCACAAAACCCAAGAAATGTGCTCTTTATAAGCACTTCATAACAAATGCAGGGCAGTAGCGGTGTGTTTAATGTCATTTTTTTGCTACCAACAGAAAAAATGAAATGTTTAATGTTTACAAATGATCAGACAAAGGGACAAAGAGAAAATTTGTAGTTGAATAAATCCAACAAATACTTTTACGTGATTTATATAGATGAGTTTACTAATTGTACAATTGGCAATTATTTAATTAATTTTATTGTGAATTATTATCACTGAACGTACTACAATGTTGTTTTTAAGGCATATTTCTAGCTAGCAAGGCTTATTTATAGCTACCATTTCAGTGGTGTACATTGTTCACTCTAATGTTTGAACTTAGAAAAAAGAATATCTTTAACCATTATAAATTCATGGTTAATCTATTATTTTCTTGAATCATACAAGCCTATTGGCATGTGTAGCACTCGTACTAAGTGCAAACAATGTACGTAAATGAGATGTCTATTGTTAAACAACATGCACAGAGTAAAAATAAACATAAAAGCAGAATGTGGAGGACTGAACCATGTCTTTTGTTGCACCTTAAGGACACAAATATCTGTTTAAAAATGTTCAAGTTATCAACACGATTCTATAAAGCATCTTTTACCACCTAGACCAGTGAGCATTCTTGTAGAAGTTTCAATATGGCTGCACAGTTCATTCTTAGCATGTAACTTCACATGTAACTTGCTCTCAAACATCTCGGTGTGTTGCATCACCTGAGCCCTGCAGTTATCACTATTGGACTGTATGTCCTGGCAGATGAGCCTCCTTTGACCTCCTCCTCTGCCCTCTTTCATTATAAAATGACAGATCATTTTAGGTCAGCAGCATCTCATAGTTAATTCCTTCCATGACCCTAAACTCAAGAGGAGGTGCGCTCAACTGTTTTTCTGTGGATCTCCACTGCTGACGGACAGTCTGTCACCTCCACATGGGGAAACTCTTTGTCCCAACCTATAGACAGAGAGAAAAAACAAGTCAGCAAAAATGAGAACACCATTTGCAAGTTAAAGGATAAGTTAAGTTAAAGTCATTATTTACACCCTCATCACATGGCAAAGCTCATGTACCCACTTGAGCTGCTGTGCATGCTTTTACCTCAGCAGTTACAGTAAAGCTTTAGATCGTAAAAGGGTTTTACATAACGTCTTTTCAAATCAGTTTGGGGCTTTCAGAAACTTGTATTATGCCGAATGAGCTGTATGGAGCCAACTGCTATTTATTTTCGGCTGTTTATTTACGTTTCAAAACAAGTCAACTACTTCAGTTGTTTAGTAGAATGCTGCAACTCTGTTTTAATGTGAAGCCCCAGAAATGTTCTGTGGACCACAAAACTTATGTGGGGTCAACTCTTCCTTTAAAGGACACGTCAGGACTCTTGGGAGGCTAATGTATGTCACATTGTATGAGCATCAGAAATGTAACCATAATGCTATAAAAGACAATAAAACAATCTATTACCACTTTGATAAAAAAGAGTGTAAAGTGAAGTTTGCCTGGCAGTTGTCTGTGTCCTCTGTGCTGCCGTTAACGCTCCAGTGCAGGGTAACAGTCATGTGGCGTCTCCATACAGGGTTCCTGCAGAGGACAATGGTTCCGGTGATGGAGTCTCCAGCACACACGCTAAGTGGCCTGTCTAGCATGAACAGAGTCTGCTTCCAGTGCGTCGGGCTGAAGAGAAAACAGTCTTATTTATATTGTCAAGCACTGCAGTTTTTACCATTTTGATTAAGAGTATTTGCAGTTTATAACACAGAGAGATGGTCTCAGACATTGATTATCGTCTGTTAACCACTCACAATTTTTCTCATTGGCTGTTAGAAATTGCCCTAAGGGCTCAGGAGCACTGTGTTACTGAATAAACTGTCCTAACTGCACAACAGAGTAAGTGTTTCATGTGTTTTACTCTGAGTTAGGTCCGGTGTTTAGCTCCACAGTTGTGCCTCCTGCCTCCATGCTCTCGAAATGAACAGTGAACCAGGCGGTGAATCCATGGAAAACACCAGACTTCTCCACACAAAAATTAAACTGACCCTTTATTTCCTGGGAAATGAAACGGCAGTTCTATTAGTTGTCAAGGTCAACTTGTATGGGATGGTACAAACCCACACACCCATAAACAAACCCACACACTCTACCTCCAGGTCTTTTACTTGCAAAGTGTACATGTCCAGGAGTATGACATCACAGGGGGCGGTGAGGCAGTCATCGGGCTCAATGAGGTGACTGAACTTAGGCTTGGCGAAGAACTCCTGCTGTGCCAAGGGCCTGCAGAAATGAAATGTAAATCAAATTAATCTATATATATATCTTGTATGACTAGAGGGAAAGTACAAATCAAATTTATGCACGCATTAGATGACTACGATAAAGAATCAGAGGCAAAACATTTTTCAAGTTTCATTTTCAAGTATGGGTTTCTGCAAGTGTACACCTTAGTTATCTCAAAATCCTTTAGTTGTCTAATGACCTCTGTTCCTCTTCACGTTTGCAGTTTTCTGTGTTTGATATGTATACCTCAAGAAAGGTCAACTTTAGTAGTTTCAGGGCAACATAAGGCAACTTACAGATATACAAACATGCCAGTTAGTTGCTGCCTGAGGTGGTTGATCAGTCACACTGGATCTAGTTTGAAAACACAGTTACTATGTGCACAGTGAAGGATGCATGTACAAAATAAAGAAGGGTGGGTTTTTATAGCAATATACTGTACCTGGTGAGAAAAGGGTTTACTGTACGTAGATCAAAGACTAAATGGATCGCCATGTTTATGACATACAGTATAGTATCGTGGCTTCAGGAGTCATCACATACAGTTTAAAAAGTACTTTTGTGACCGTTAATTTCTTGCTGAAAGTCAATGTTACATCTGTCCAATTTGACTTTAATTGCACTTTAAGTTAAAGGTCTAATGAGGTTGCCGTAACTGTGGCTTCTACTCGTGATCATGATCCCACCAAAGTTAATAACACACAAGCAAAGTATCACTACCTGGAATCACAGATTTATATTCTAATTGTTTAAACTGAACATCTGAGTTGAAGATATTTCAAAATTTCTCCTAAAAATTATTCGGTAATACCCTGAAAATATAGGTGAAACAGGACAGTGTGCACAGAGAGCAGCTGACTAATGACTCTTACTGAAGAGGAGTGAAGTCCAGACCATAGGGCTGCTCCCAGAATGCCATTTTCTCTGCATAATAGCTGTTGGCCTGACACGGCACCAGGGCGAGGGCTGCAGATGAGGGCCACATAACACCGCCATCCTTAAGCCAGCGGTCCCTGGCCAGCAGAACGGACTCCACCATGAACTCAAACTAGACCAGAGGAGGGAATACAGAAACATGATGGGATCCAATAAAACTGTAATAATACTGAGATAAGTCAATTAAAGGCTGAAAAAAACGTCACGTAATTGACGGTGTCATTTTTACCAGCAGGCAGTTACCCATCCACTCAGACACCAGGATGTCCACCTGCTCAGGCAGCTCGATCTCCTCAGCTCGTCCCTGAAGCACCGTGACCACATCCTCGCAGGAGTTCTGCTTCACCAGCTGTCTGGTGTACTCTGCCATAGAGCTTGCCTCCACAGCATACACCTGCAACACCACATTAACTTCTGTTCACGCCATGCTGTTTATCACATGTAAAAACACTCCTTGTCCAGCAGATGGGAGTGTAAGTTCACTAATAATCGATATATAGTCCAGCTATAAGTAAAATTAGTAGTTTGGTATAAATACAGAGAATCTGCTCTTCTCACTGACTATTCTTCTCTGGATTTCCTGACTATTTTTGTCAGAAATTCATAATCATTTGAGATTTACTCAGAGCTTTGAACAGTATCACAAATTTCTGGGTAAAATCTCAGGTATGAATATTTTCATGGTATTTCAGTGTTTCTTTTTTACACTTCAAAGCAGGTCTTCAGGAGTACTGCTACATGTGTGAAAAAAGTTGTATAAAGTCTTATGTGGCTCCAGAGGGAGCAGTGCAAAGTTTTCAAAGTGTTTGTTATGTCAGAAAACTACGACTTTGAAAATGTGAAGAAATCTGGGAGCAATTTGTGAGGAAGAAGTGAGGCTGTTAGACCTCTGTCACTCCAGGCTACATTAGCCACTATTAGGATAACACATTAACTGTTTACTACTACTATTTTGATAATCGATTAATTGTTCTGGCCATTTTTCAAACAAAAGTGTCAAACATTTTCTGGTTTCAGCATCTTAACTGTCAGAATTCACTGATGTTCTTCAGCATTTGTGATTGTAAATGAAGAGTGTTTGGGTTTTAGACTGTTTAAGACATCAGTTTGGGCTCCAGGAAATTGTGAAAAACAATCTTTCACAATTTACAGACATTTTATAGACGACAACTATTCGATTACTAGTGAAATTATGCTAACCAAATAATGAAGGTAATCATACAAATAAAAGTGTACGATAATACTCTAATAAACACTTTTATTTTATGGATATAGTGCTTGCACATGCTACATGCAGAAATAGAAAGCTCCAAATAATTTCTTAAATATTTCAAAATCAATTAATAAACTTGCCAACAGATGACCCCCTCAAATATTATTGGATCAGAGCCATGTTCCTATAAGGCCTCAGTCCCTCAACTGTCTATATACTCCAGGGTGCATAACCAGCAACTTGTTTGTCTTAAATCGCCCCAACATTTGTGTAACTTCCCCACCAGCCATAAAATTGACATTACCACTGAGGGTTGAGCCAGCTGAGCGCAGAACAGGCTGATGATGCCAGTCCCACAGCCGAGATCCATCACCACCTTATTCCTCAGAGAGGCACTGTTGCTGAGGACAACCTGCCGGTACGCTTCAGTGCGGCTCTTATCTGACAGCATCTCCAAGTGAAGCCTCTATATGATGAAAAAAATATATAGACTTGTATAACAGTGTAACATGTGACAAGTTATGACACAATCCTGTCATCACGATGACATTGTTATGCAGATACAGTTATGTTTTGTTTAGTTCCTTACCTTCCAGCCAGCCATTGTTCTATATATATATGTTTCAGTACAGTATGACAATCACTATACATAGACTTGAAAACTTGGTCAGGAGGTAATCACAGCTCCATCACAGTTTATTTTTTGCCCCAGGACCTGTTTTGATTTGGCTTCCTGGATGGCACTTTCCATTGAAATGTTGTATCTATTCTGGGTTTCATTTTAATTTTTCAACATTTCTTGTGAATGTAATGCATTTGTGCAGGCTCTCTGAAATACCCAAAGTCCTCAGACACGCCACCAAATATATTCTGTAGCATCTGTATTACGTAAAAGAAGAACATAACTTTGGCAAAATAAATATGTTCATTGTGATGGAGTCAGGCCTCTGCATGTTGATGTTTATAGCTGCCAACCTAAAATATATGGCTGTGTACCTGGAGGGCTACTAATTCAGCTGTGAAATGCAGAATATAATGATCCTTTAAAGTTTCTAACCAGTGTCCCATAACTGCCGAAGTATTCTTCATCTTGCCATGGGTCCTCCAGGGAGGTGTCCTCCTCCTCAGCAGCATCCTGTCGCAGGTAGCCTGCAGGAACATAACCTATGACCCCCTGCAGCTCTGCCCACCACCACTCTGGTGAAGGCTTGGCGTGGACGAGCAGCGCGTCCCCGCTGCTGAAACTGAGCTGCGGGACAAAAACGGCACAGTTAGAGACATATATGATGAAAGTGTGCCGTTACTTGTCTGCCAGAGGTCTGTGTCGGTCTCTAACCTGGTCGCTGCCACTTCCAGTGAAATTAGACACAGCAACATATTCTTCCGGAGACGTATCATCCTCATCCTCCTCTTTCTCTGCCTGCATGTCCGCCGGCGGTGGTTTCGACTCGACTGCTGTGTGGTTTTATTGTGAAAAACAACTTAAACTTTCTTTTAAGAGATAGCAGAATAGTAAAGTAATAGCAGTGATGGTAAATAAAAACTGTGTACTACAATGAAAATGAGCGGTAAAAAACATAACACGTCAAGTGGCGTGAATATCACGAGTACTTCCGGTTTTGACGTCAGATTAAGTTACCCGCGTCTTCACGTGCTGTCGGAAATATGCCGATTCTACATCTAGCTTAAAAATAACGTCCCAAAATGACTCTCAACTCTCTGTATGCGACCATGTAAACATGTCAAAAGGAATCAGACTTGTAGCAAAGACTTGTATGATACTAATTTACAATTGCATATTTTTATTTTTTCACAATATTGTTCCCCCCACCCCCAATATATCAGACATATATTCTTAATCATCGTGTCACCATAGACAGTTTTGTTTCCAAAGTTTCCTCTCTTGTTACTACATCTTTACAAACAACTTATTTCACCGCATTTAAAGGTAAAATTGTTACAAGGTGGCTCAAGAATTTAACAAAGCGGGACTCTCGCAGGAGCACCTAAAGGCACCACTGCAATGGACTGGAAGAGACTTCAATTTAACATTTCTGGTAGTCACCTCTTGAAACTCATATTTATCACATGTAAAAGGAATCCCACCCCCAAAAAGAGAATTAACATTATTCCTGAAATCTACTGCTCTCGTTGTCTTTATATCCAATTTGTTGTGCCAATCAAGGGCGTAACATTGGTTTGAAAAGTGGGGGGGGGACACAAAAAAGTGGGGGTCTGATTTGAATCCCATTTTATACATTTCTACATGCTTTTAATCATATTCTCAGCTACTTAAAATCAACACATTATGATGAACATGGCTATCATGCTTAGTCATAGGTGTGATTGGCAAAGGACAAAAATGCAGGAAAATAAACGGCTCCACCACGTCTCTCTTTACACTTATTTTGTTCCGTTGTCGGCTTCAGCTAAGAAAGAAATAGTTCGCCTCACATGTCAAAAATTCTTAGAACACACAGTGTTTCCCCTAGATTGTTTTGGTAACCCAGCAACACTAGGGAGGTCCAGTGGCACGCTCCCCCGGAAGAAAACATTTAAAAATAACCCTTTAAATGGTGACTACTGGTGAGATTTTTTGAAAAAAAAGAAAAAAACATTCATTTTGAGGATTTAGAGTCAGAATGTAAGACATGAGACAAAATAGTGTAGAAGTTGCTGCTTGACAATATGTTAACCTCTTGAGCATTAGAGAACTTTTTTATCATTATTTTCTTTATTATTATATATTTGTTATGGAAACAGAATCTGTTTCAGAAGTCAGTGGGTCACATGACATGGAAGCTATTGAGAAAAAAAAATATCACAATTTCTGTATATTAATATTCATATAAAATAGAGGAAGCACTAACAATAAATTATACAATAAATTTCCACTTGATTACTAACCTGGCATACGCTGGTGTTGCATCAACTGGGCAGAGTTTGCCATCAAATTAATGTAAAATTAGCACATTGGTATACGCTGGGGTACATTAATTAAGTGGACCTAATGTTCGGATGCTTGAGCTACTGCATTCCGCTGGATTAAATAAAAGTGGGGAGGACAAAAAACGGGATTTCGGGAAAGTGGGGGGGGACATGTCCCCTGTGTCTCCCCCCCCCCCCCAA
>OMLP01046290.1:0-20688 GCA_900302685.1 Spondyliosoma cantharus
GCTTGGTCTTGGCCTTCGTCAGAGTGTTGACTTTGTCTTCCTCTGCCTGCAGGTCATCAAGGGTCTGCTGATGGGACTCTTGGAGGGCTTTCTTCTCTTTGGTCAGCTTGGCAATGGTCTCATCTTGAGATGCCATTTCCTCCGTGAGGTTTTTGACCTATAAGTGTTTATATAAATAAAATGTTGTCAAATTTGAACACAGAATAATTCTGATAAGCACAGTCTAATAATTTGAAATAAGGGATATGAACCTTGTTCTCAGTGGCATGTTTCTCCTTCTCCACTTTGGCCAGAGTGAGCTCCAAATCATCAATGTCTTTCTTCAACTCAGAGCACTCGTCCTCCAGCTTTCTCTTCTTTGCAGTCAGCTCAGCATTCATTTCCTCCTCATCCTCCAGTCTCTCAGCCGTCTCTTTGAGTTTGGCCTCAAGCTGGATTTTTGCTTTAATGAGCCCCTCACACCTTTCCTCTGCATCACTGAGGTTTTCACCTTCCTTAAAGTCAGTGCAAACAGGTGCACATCATTGCCAAATCAGAAGTTGATGTAAGGTATTTAGCAGACATGCACATGTGGTGTGGTGATTCAACTTACAGACTGCACTTGCAATAATAGGTCATTCTTCTCCTGCAGCAGAGAAACCATCTTCTCCTCCAGTTCTTTCTTCTTAGCCAGAGCCTTCGTTAGATCGTCTTTAGTCTTCGTGAAGTCCTCTTTCATTTGGGCCATTTCTTTTTCAGTCTCTGCACTCTTCAGCAGAGGCTTAATCTTGAAGTAGAGTTTCATCCATGGCCAGGTTTTGACATTCATGAATGCACGAATATTGTACTGGATGGCATAAATGGCCTCCCTGGTGAAACACAGCACAAATTGAGTCAGAAAATCATGATTGTATAAATAAAGTTGCAGACTTTAATAGCATGCTTTAAAATCTAGATCATCTATAACAAACAGACACAGTACCTGCGCTCCATCATCTTGACAAACTCTGTCCTCATGAGGTATCCTCTGCAGAGAGCCTGAGTCATTGTGACCAGTTCAGCCAGTTTCTCATCTCTCATCTCTTCCAGAGTACCCAGCAGACCAGCTTTGAAGAACACCTGAGAGTCAATAATTATAAATATTTTGAAGTTATTCATTATTTATGATAGTTCATTTTTATATTAATAGCTTTGTCCATGGAAGTGTTTCTCACTCCACCTTTGTGTGGCCAAACTTGTATTGAGTGTGGTCAACATCAATAGAGCCCAAGAGTTTCTCTGAGGCCTTCTTGTTGTCAATGAACTGTCCTTCGGGGATGACACTAGCATTCAATACTTTGTATCTGAAAGTAAAGATTTCATCCAGTTAGACACACCAGCTTGAGGTCAATAAAAACATTTCAATGATTGTAAAGGTTATATTTATGTTACCTCTGCTTGAAGTCACCATAAAGGATTCTGCTGGGGAAGCCTTTCCTGCAGATCCTGATACCTTCCAGCACACCGTTACACCTCAGCTGGTGGATGACCAGGAAGTTCTCCATCAGACCTATGATATATTTGATATAAGTGACATGATGAATAACATCTTACAAGAAACCATATTCAATTTGACTTGCTGTTAGTCTCTAAAGGGTTTTTCACACTGCATATTCTGAGCCCAGGGCTATCAGCCTGGGGCTAGGAAGCATTGAAGAAGGATCCTAGCCTGCAGTGTGAAAAGCCTGTGAAAACTTTCTCAGCTCAGGGCTATCGCAGCTTACCTGGCGTCTTCGATTCATTGGGAATCAGGCAGCGCACAAAATGAGGATGTGTGCTCCTCAAATTTGTCATTAGCTTGCCCAAGTTCTCCTGAAGAATAAAAATGACATTAGACCAACAAAAGGCACCAAATTACTGCAATGAAGTACATAAGCCATCCCTCCCTATCTTACCCTGAACAATGCAGACACAGTCTGGAAGGAACCACCCTTCTTCTTGCCACCTTTCTTGGCACCACCTTCAGCTGTCAGTGGAACAATAATTACATTGAAAATGTGTAATTCGACACCATTCTTAATATGTCATGATGTAGGGAAACAGTACATACCTTCTGCTGAGGCATGGGATGCATACAGGAAGGCCAAGAGTTTGGTTGAAGACTTCTGGTAGAGCTGAACAACTGAGTCGTTCAGGGGGTCCTTGTTCTTGTCGAGCCATCCGGTGATGTTGTAGTCAACAGTACCAGCATAGTGCACCAGAGAGAAATGGGCCTCAGCTTTGCCTTTGGCAGGTTTTGGCTTCTCAAAGGACTTGTTTTTACCAAGATGCTGGTCATACAGTTTGTTCTTGAAGGTGACATCTGACGCCTTGGGGAACATGCACTCCTCTTCAAGGATGGAGAAGATGCCCATTGGCTGAAATGATGAAATGATTATTTCAAAGCCGTCACCAGATTGTTTCTGTGTTTGTGAAAATACAGCATGTGGCTCACCTTCTCGATGAGCTCAATGCAGGCAGCCAAATCCATACCAAAGTCAATGAACTCCCATTCAATTCCCTCTTTCTTGTACTCTTCTTGCTCCAGGACAAACATGTGGTGGTTGAAAAACTGTTGCAGTTTTTCATTGGTGAAGTTGATGCACAGCTGCTCCAAGCTGTTGTACTGATTTCAAAAAGAGGAAGGTGGAGGGATTGAATATTCAATTGTAACAGGGCAAAGTTACACGAAATTGCATCACCAAACTTACATCAAAGATTTCAAATCCAGCAATGTCGAGTACACCAATGAAGAACTGTCTTGGCTGCTTTGTGTCCAGCATCTCGTTAATTCTGACGACCATCCACAAGAACATTTTCTCATAGACGGACTTGCAGAGAGCCATGACGGAATTGTTGACCTGATTTTTAAGATAAGTAGAAAGATGATAAAATACTAATACAGATGTTGTAAGAATGAACAACAAAATGATTCAAAGTTTTCAGGCTATAGAGTTATGATTCACTGGAATGTGTGTGAACATTTTACCTGAGGCACCGTCTGACCTTTAGTCACAAACTCATTGCCGACTTTGACCCTGGGGTAGCACAGAGCCTTCAGTAGGTCAGCCGAGTTCAAGCCCATGAGGTATGAGATTTTATCAGCAACTTGAAAAAAGGAAATTAAGATGTTGTTTTAAAGAGAATAGAAAATAATCAGATTTTTTCACAGTTCTGTTGTCAGTGAACACGAAGAGAGTAACAAATGTAACACACCCTCAGTGCCATCAGGCTCAGCCTGCTCTTCACGCTGCTTTTGCTTGAACTTCATGTTTCCATGATGCATTACAGCTCCAGTCAGCTTGTAAATGCTTGCCTTCTCTTCTCCAGTGAAGCCCAGGATGTCAATGGCAGTCTGTTAGGTGTTAAAGAAAATAAAGTCATAAGCTCACAAGAAACAAGAAAATAGGCAAAACATTCCTAAGTGCATCATTTTACTTACATCAGTGGCGATGAACTCCTCAATGTCATCGATACTCTTGACAGTGATTTCCCCCTGACTGATCATGTGATAGTCGTATGGGTTTGTGGTGATCAGGAGAGCCTCTGAAGAAAGAATGCCCACGTGGTTCATTCTTGTTAGCAAATGTATGGACAATACAGCAGCTTATGAATGACCTTTTTAAAGCAAAAAAAAAAGAGAAAGGCTCACCTATCAGCTCAGGTTTGTGGCCTGTCATGAGCTGATAGAAGATGTGGTAGCTCCTCTCAGCAGACAGCTGGAACGTCACTCGAGATTTCTCCAGCAGATCTGTTGATCACACAGTTAGCCACTACTCAAACCTGTCCAATGAGCTGAAGGTACAATAAAAGACTAAAGTATTTGCTTTGTCATTTACATCCTTACATGTTTCAATGTCTGCAGAGGCCAGCTTCCCACTTGTTGCAAAATGGATTCTGATGAATTTACCCTGTTCAAAAGAAAAATGTGTATTAGGATTATAACTTTGTGCATTTTGATATTATTTAAAAAGGGCTAACAAACACTTACGAAGCGGGATGAGTTGTCATTCCTCACAGTCTTGGCGTTACCATAAGCCTCCAGCAGAGGATTGGCTGCAATGATCTGATCCTCCAGAGACCCCTTCATTCAGAAAACAAGAATCAATCATCATATCTAATGGTCCAAGATCACATTTGACATTCATTATCAGCTTTGTTGACACCTTCAACAACACTGTTCATTTACCTGCATTTTTCCAGGAGTTGGCTCAGCTTTCTTTGTTCCTCCAGACACTGCGATTGTCGCAAAGTACTGAATGACACGTTTGGTGTTGACAGTCTTTCCTGCACCGGATTCTCCTCTTTGAGAGTGAAAGTCAGTTAGCACCAGAAATGTCATCTTTAAGGTGAATTATGCAAACATTGATAGAAACTATTGTTGAGACTTGTGGTGTAGTGAATACTGTCCAGTCAAGAAGTAGTACTGGACTGTCTGTTGTTTATTTTATGTTAAAAAATGCAATGTGCCTGAATTTCTTGGAACTCTGGCTCTAAAAATCTCAGGAAGTTGTGGCTCTTCTCACTTTGCATCACTTTGCATTCTGTTCTTATATACACACTGTCCCATTTTATCTGATAAGTTGGCTGTACATTAAATCAAGGATTATTGAATGTTGAGTGAATAATTTATAAATCATGACAAACTTACGTGATGAGGATAGACTGATTCTCACGGTCTGTAAAAGTACAGAAAGATTATTTACATAATTGGTGACGTTAAAATCTTCTTAGAGGACACTTTGTGGTCAAATGATTGATACAAAATCTATACTGGTGATTCAGTGACAATATCTCATATGTCAAAATATTTAAAAACTAAAAATGTGGGTTTGTTAGCTGCTACTTGCTTAAGGTTTCACATTATGAATTTGATAAACACTGTAATTGTTACTCTATTTTCAAATGATGTTTCAAAATTTCAGCGCATTACTTATACACACCAGTGAGCATGAACTGATAGGCATTGTCAGAGATGGAAAAGATGTGGGGTGGGGCCTCAATCCTCTTTTTGCCTCTGTATCCTGCTACAACCCCTGCGTCATACACTGGGAGCCACTTGTAGGGGTTCACAGTGACACAGAACAGTCCAGAGTAGGTCTGTGGAGAGAGAGAGGTTTTACTGACATTTGTCTTCCTGTAGGCATGTGTTTATCTTCTGATGTGACAATCGGGCCAAACTCACGTAGATCATCCATGCTGCATAACGCTCTTTGAGGTTATACAGCACAGAGGGCTCGCTGAGGTGGGTCATCATGGCCATGTCCTCAATCTTATCATACTTGGGAGGGTTCATGGGGAAGACTTCAGTATCTTTGACAGTGATAGACTGTTACAGGGACAGAAGCAACACAAGAGTTCAGTTTTGACTAAACTGGTGAGCTGCTCAGTGTTCACTCATATTTGTGTTACAGCCGGAAGTTACGATTTAAAGACCGAATCACTGTGACGTCAAGGTAACAGTTGTTACTTCTGGGTAGAAAACAAGACATGCATTTCATTACATTACATCAACCTGAAAATGAACTCTTTGATTAAAACAAATAAAGAAAACTTCACACTGAGGAGCACAAAGTCAGTCACAGTGACCTATGTCAGTGATGTAAATTATAAATTCATTCAGAATATTTTTTTTGCTCCACTACCATCACACTGACCTTTCCACAGAGAGTATCCACGGTGGCTTTGCCACCCTCCCGCTTAACAAGTTTCCCCTTGAGGTACATCTCTGCTGGCTCAGTCACAAAGTACGCTGTTTTAGCATCAAATGGAGTGTTCTGAGCTTCAATTCTCTCTTTTTCTGGCTTCCGGAGGTATATGGCCGCCGCGCCAAAACATTCCATCTCTCCATCCCCCATGATGATCCTTTACTGCAAGTAAGTACAAAGTATGTCTCTTTCATCTTCACTCATGGTGGTACTTCACTGCTGAACTAAAGTTAAATTCTGTTAATGTGACGAATGTTAGAAAAAATATATATTTTACATAATGTTTCCAGCAAAATGAGAGAGAAAGGTAAACAAAGATGTACAGTTTGTAACAACAGAGTAACATCACTGTTACACTTTCACTCTGTTATCTTTGTTGATACGATGACTTCTTATGTGCTACTGAATCCTTGTTACTATCAGATACTTTGTTATAAATCATAAAAACTATTAACATTTATAAGAAATGACAAATACTTTTTTTTCTATTTGATGACATCCTTAATTGAGATGCACAAAAATACTAAATATAAAATATTAAACTTAAAAATGTCTCTAATCAAAGTGAAATACTGGTAAAAAAATAAATAATAATAAATAGATAAAAATAAATACATTACCTTCTTATCTCCCTCAGATGAACAGGTACTGATGATTTAATGAGGGTTCTGAAAAATAAATAATTTAAATTATTAACTGTAATAAAATGTCACATTAAAAATGAACTTACTGTACAGTGAAGTCCTGACATGTACACAGCAGTTCTGGATTCACTCTATGGTGTCTGGCAAAGAGTGGTCATGCCCTGCATTGTTCATTAAGCTGCTGGTTTTCCTCCTGCTAATAAAAGACTCACTCACCTTGACTGGTCGCCTGTCAGTCCTTGTGGGAGTCCAGCTTCCCTTCTTATATAGAGAGATGACTTTCTTTATTTGGTCATGCATTTTTTACGGTCGCTGCTTGAGTATTTCTGCCCCTTATGTGATATATGGCATCACCTCGGATTAAACATTCGGACTCACAGAGGCAGGTCTGAGAAGAATTTCAATGGGAAATAAATAAAAAGATTATTCTTTGTACAACTGAATATATTATGATAAATTAGTGTCTCTAATTTATTCATTGTTGTCATCATCAGTCGAACTCATCTTTGTCAGCAAGGAACATACTTGAAGAGAGTGTTGATGTCATAAGAATATTATTCAGTATAATTGGTTTTAAATAGGAAATGTTTGTCTTATTGTAAACTATTTTACTGGAAGAGTATCATGCCACACAATAGGCACCGTTAAACTAGACACTTAATTTGAAAGTGTATATATAGATGAAGTCACATACAATACAGCATTTTTTAACCTTGTGTAAATTTTGTTCTGGCATGCGTATTTGTTACTGAAGTTCAGGCATTGTTCTGGTCTTATGATAATCTCCTTGGCACTGCAGAGGATCCGACTTTAGCCGCGGAGACGCTCTCATGTGACGCTGGTATTCTGTTGCAGAAGCCTTGCAAGTCTTTCCTGTGACAAAGAAGCAGGATTGGACCTCACAGTTGCTAATCTAAGAACCTGTGAAAACGATGATACCTCATGATAGCAGAAACACTCTATGCTTTATGAAATCCCAAGCTAAATTATATTTGTTCTGTAGGGTGGAAGGACAATAGAAAGATGAACAATCCTCATGTTTATAGCACTTTAATTTCCTCTGTTGAGATATTTACGTGTTCGCCAAAATATGACATACACATCCTGTGAAATAAAACTCTTGTCAAACAATTGGTGGTGGTATTTTCTTTTGGAATCTCTGAAGCCAATTTTATTAAAATTCCTGCTGTACATGCAAATATCAGAAAATACAAAAACTGCAGCGTCACATTCGGCCAGCACACCTTCTAAAAAGAGATGTGCCACTTTGAATAATGCTGGCCAGAGTGTCTAATTATCTCATTAGAAACACTAATCTTGGAGCAAGGCCTGTGTTTAAGATAATGTGATGACGTTACAAATACCACCACATCACTGACATACACTCTTTTAGTTAGCAATGTATGACGGGGAGGGAAAGTAACAATTTTTTTAAGCTTTAGGATTAAATGTCTGCATTTTTAAACATTTTTAAACTGGTTATGAAACAAGTCGTGATTTAACACTGATCCCCCACTAAGCCTTTCTTTTACAGTCCCCTAATTACCAGTAAATTCATGGTAACACAAAAGTGTTACTAGGTAATTACCAATGGTAATAAGAAAGTGAATACAATGAAACTATGGCCAAAATACTGGCCATTTATCTGGTAACTATTTGGTAAATTATAGTGTGTTATTGGGTAATTACTGCTGGTAATAAGCAGGTAGCTACAGTCCCGTAATTACCAGCTATTTTCCCAGTAAATATATGGGAAAAAAATGTGTTACTAGGTATTGTATTTACTTATTGGTAACCATTTGTAATTACCCAGTAACACTTTTGTGTTATGAATGAATTCATCCATGAATTTACCAGGTAAAAGAAGACTGTAAAAGAAAGGCTTACCGATGTCTATGACTTGCATAACCAAACCAAACCATACGTGACAGGATTTTGGTTATATATATACAGTATCTAATAGAATTATGTTATATATTGTAAGTAGAAGTCATTATCTGCTAACCCTCATGCCGATGGAAAGTTGGGCACAGTAAATATTTCTCGAGCTCCACAGAAAAAGAGCACTGCAGCATTCTCGAAAACATCAAAGTAGACGGGGGCTTCAACAGAATAGGAAGTAATAACAGTTTTTACATCTTCCCATTGCATTGCAGTTACTTAAGTAAGCATGCTAACAAACTAACCCCAGTCCAGTCCAGAGCTCGTCTACCAGCGATGTAAACATATCCCGGTGCTCAGGTTCCCAGCGGCTAATTGAGCTAACGATGTAACAGCAGCTATAGCAGTTACTTTGATGATATGCTGCCCTCATTTGTTTTGTCTTCATATTACACCTTTAAAATGTTAAAAAAACAAAAAAACAAAACAATTGACAAAGACTGCTCTAAATAACTTGTCTGGAGTAGTCAAAGTCTTTGGAAGCTCCGAGATCCCAAATTAATTTCAACATTAGTCAACATCAATCGTTTTGTTGTTTTGCTATGAAGCTCCAGAAATATTTTGTGGACAACAAAACTTCACCCGGCCTTCCATCAGCATGAGGTTGAGTACTAAGTATTAAAAACTTTGGACTTAGAACTTTAATTTCTGTCACTAGGAAAGAGTCTGGAAATTCAGACATAGTCTGGTGGTAAAGCAGGGGATGCATCTATGTTGTCAGGCAGCAGCAGAACAACTGACTGCCCTTGGTTCTTATTATAAAGACACATTATGAGGTCATATTGGTAACATTATTAGGTAGACAAATTATTATTATTTTTAAAATACATTTACAAGGCCTGTAGACAGGTGCAGAATACAATGTGTTGTTTTTCCTTAAAAACATAATTATGATTGTGAATCAATAAACATTTTGCTGGATCCAAAATGATTGTTCTGTTTGTGTCTGATGGTCAGTTCCAGCTTCTGACAAGGTTTGTAAGCCAACTGTGTAACTCTATTGTAATCATGTGGTTTCTGTGCTTCGTCAACGCCCAGCAGACTTGGTAGTTGCCAGTTTGTGTGATAAAAACATAAAAATTGCAGATTTCTACAGTATTTCTACTATACTGCCCTGACATTAGCTAGCTAGCATGACTTTAATGTCAGCAGCGTTAGGTAGTACAACAACCACTTGAGGGGGCAGATGATTCAAACAACAGCAGCGCTCGACGTGAATGCAATAGTGGGCAGTGAGAGATTGCCAAATTTAGTGGCTGAATGTTAACAGCAATGCCTTAACATTACTCTGGGATGTCTATAACTTTATAAACCTTTTAAAATTACTATTAGGTTATTATAATTATTAGCTGTAAGAACAGTAACATTGTTATGCTACAAACGTTACTAAAACATACTAACAACAGTTTTCACCATCATATTACAGTTTTTAATTTAACATACAATAAAAAATATGATTAAAACAAAAACATAACATTAAATGTTTGTGTACAGTATACAGACTTAAACTCTGGCACACAGTCGAACGACATGATACATGATATATTCTTCTCTCCAGCATTATCCAAACTTTTTGTCTTATGGAACATAATTCATTTTACTAGGTATTATTTACACTGATCTAAGAAAAGCAGTCCTGTTTTTAGACTAATGACATACTATCCCAAAGAGTTTTTGCAATTAGTGGGGAATAATTTTGGCTCCACAGCTGTATTGGCTTGATTATACAGACAGGTGATGATTGTAGGGTTCCTAATTCTATTTCTGTCCATACTACTTACCAGCAAGTCTTCAGTCTGAGAGGATTCATGTATCTTAATCAAGACCTTTTTAATGTGTTGTTTTAATGTGCATTAATGTTTTCTTCTCTCTGCTGTTCTTTGTGCTTTTGCTCCTCTCTCCTTTTCGGTGTCTTTAATATCATCCAGTCAAGCATGTATGAAACTGTGCAATTCAAATAAAACTTGAACTTGAACTACATAATGTCGTGAAGGTGAAGGAGCCTGTTTGGAGCCTGAACTATTTGTTTTGATTTTGGTTATGTGATGGAAGATATGTAAAACACTGTACTCTAATTTTGTACCTTCATGAGAGTGTTAAAGTGTCTACACGGTCATTTTAAATACTTTTAAACAGTCTCACGGTTCATGGCTGTTCCAGACACACACAAATATCATTTTAATTAGGCTGCCACTGCCAACAATATGGACATACTATATTAAAGTAAGACGTGCCATGTTTATGCCTGGGGCCACTGACATTAGTATACATGACTTCCAAGGAGCTGTGAGAAGGTGAAACTGTGTCAGGTCTTTCACTAATCCCCTACTGACAGTGCCATACCACAGTCTGAAGGCTTGGTTTTTACAATTTTTGACCCGCAAGTGTCCCCAAGAGCTCACAGTATGTCTATGAATCTACAGAATGACAAATATTTAGTACTCTGCAGGCTCAGACGTCTGTTTTTTGTTGTGTTTTATGAGAGTATGATAATCCTCAAGGTCAGACTGATGACAGACATGTCAGTCCTAATAGGGGTCGTCTGGCTAAGGTCTGGTGGAGGTCAAAGGGCTCTAGCTTTCTAGGGACCGTCTCTGAAATCTGATATTATGAACATTTTCACACTGTCGGTGCCACATAGCACAGAGAGTTGTTAGAATGTCGCAAACAGTCTCCTTCATGATCAAGTTATTTTTACTTTTAAACCATGTTACAACATCTTGTACTGATATATATGCAGGCTGTCTGTTTTAGATAACTGTTATTCTGGCCTCAACTAACCATGACAACTTAATCCAGACTGTGGAGCCTCTGGTGCTCATAAAAAAAATCAAATTAAGTTGTATGTGTGTCGCTATGTATTTACTGTTTCCTATATGTTGTTATGTTATACACTATTTAAATCCCAAATTGGGAATAAAAAATTTCCACTCACATTACACACAGGTGCGCACACACACACACATGCAGTGTAGAGGAGATGAGCAAAAGGGCTGCCACACATGCCACAGCACCCAACAAGCAGTGTTAGGGGTCGGTGCCTTGCTCAAGGGCACCCCGGCAATGCCCAGAATGTGAACCAGCATTCTCCAACTGCCAGTCCAGATCGTTCTTTTTTGGTCCAAGTGGGACTTGAACCGTCGACCTTCAAGTTCCCAAGCCAAGTCCCTACGGACTGAGCTATTGTATTATTCCCAGAGAATAACAAAAATGTTTAAAGAAATGCCTCACAATATTTCACAATATTAAAGAAGGTGAGAGAAAAATCCCTGATTTTGTCCCTTCATCTTCATCAAAAGTTAATCGGCTCTATTCTGGACTGAGACTCATCCTCCATCCAGATTTTGTGGGAATCCGATCAAGAGTTTTTGTGTAATCCTGTGGACAAACCAACAAACCAAGAGACACGGGTGAAAACATGACCTCTTTGGCAGAAATACTGAAAAACACTCAGAAGCAATGGAATTTTAATTGGATTTGAACTAAAACTGGTGATTCAGATGTAAATATTTCCCCATTAATCAGCCTGTTTTACAATCTATTGTTGAATTCTGCAACATTTTTTCTTTTTTCTTGTTCATCATTTAGCAGGACAGCATTTTAATGACAAATCTCTTCATAAGAGTTTCAGATTAGCCTTTAGCACTTTGGTAGCTTTAGCGTTTTACATTTTAATCATAATGTTGATGTTTAATTATAATTAATTCTACTAATCTAAAATGACCTTTTTCTTTCTTATCACTTTCACCCTTCATACTTTCCAGCATATCAGATTACACGTCTGCATTTCTGACGGTGTAACGGGTGAGTTGCGGGGCCTCAGACGTTGACACAACTGACAGATTTATGAGCAGGTCAAACCAGCACTGTTTGATGTTTCTGACCCTTCTGTGTCACCTATTCTTGTCGCTCTGATCCAACATATCGTGCATCATAATGCGTCCTGGTTTATTTGACCGTGGGACAGTAAACTCTATAACTGTCGCTCACAGCTCTATTGTCCAATGTGGAATCTGCAGAGAACAGGTGATTAGATTTGTGTCTCCAGGTTTTTTGGGACGGGCACTTGTGTTGTCTCGAGGGTGCGGATGTATTTTTAAACCCTTTCTTTAAATGGTCTTGTACTGTGTGTCCTGACAGATGAACTGAAGACAAGGCCAGGCTTGTAGCTTGACCTTCCCCTAAGTCAAGTGTTTGCGCCCCATACAGGGCAAGAAGGGGATCAAGTTATATGAAGTGTAGTAGGTTGCATTCTTTCCTTGTTGAAAGATGATACTGATGGGGTGAGGGCATTAGAAGTTAAATGCTGAGGACTTCACACCTAACAAAATAGGCGTATATATTCAATAAAAATGTGATACTTGATCTCTGATGCTCCCGGGTGTGCTTATTTGGAAGAAATACAAATATAGCTGTCTCCTCAGCAATGCGCTAACAGCTCAACCATTTGTCACTGCCTCAAGTCTTTCTGTGGAGCAACCTTTGATATAAAACACCCACTTCCTTGGTGGGCTTTGGACTCCTGCTTGACAAAAGTGTGAGGGCAGTCAACATTTGAATATAACAAACTGGTCTACTGATGCTTATATCAATATGTCTTAGTTTTATGATGTTCAAAAAATCCTATTGTTTTTATCTATTGTATATCAAACATTGCTGAATTAGCTTTCTGCTAGCACTGAGCTAATGTGTTTGATATTAGATATATAAACATACATTTAATGACCTACTAATGGGTAAGCAGACTTAACAACCATTTTGTCCAATCTGACACTTGTATAGTTGTCCAAAGAGTCTCAAATAAAGGTAATAAGAGAGTGATGAAAATACAACATGGTATGTGTAGCATACATCATGATTAAAATGAAGGATACACAGTATATAAAGAAGAAATATCGTTACATACTTTAACTTGATAGTGAGATTTGATGTAACTGTTTGGTAGATACATAAACTAAATAACCAGTATGTTTTGTCTGTTCTTGTTAATTGCACTGTCATCATGGAGTCAATACTGATCTTGCGGTCTAATGGCTGAACAACAATTACATCATCAGCATATAGTCTAATTCCCTATAAACCTTGCTTCAGTCTGCCACCGAAGGTTGGATTATGGCACAATGGAAGTCGGCTGCCATCATGCAACCAAAACAAGAAGAGGCATTGTTTTGCCCGGTCGCTATCTCCAGGTAACAGTGGAACAACTGGAATGACTGTGGAAGCTCTACACTGCAAAAGATATATAAATCAAGGTACGTCATCATCCAGCATTCCTGTGCAGCGCTCTTGCTCACTGATCTGCCCACACTGCACCAACGCAGACAAAGACATTAAAGAGACATGTTTCCCTTCTGGCTGCTCCTTAACTACTCCTCCTCATTTCTCCCCAACACTCACACACATAGGAATCACACACACACACACACACACACACACACACAGCCATGAAGTTTTTCTATAATACTAAGTTGCAATATCCCTGTATTTTTCCCGGTATTTATTGTTTTTGCTCCTTCCTTCATCTGTAATCAGTGTGTGTTTGTCTTTCCTCGTTAATCCTGTCATGTCTCTGAGTGGACCTTATTATGTCTTGTCTTGTTTTGCTTTACTAAATAAAGGGGAACAAACAGACATTAAAGAGGTAACTGCCTTGGTATAGATATTGCTATGTATCTCTTAATAAAAATATGATGCTCTCAATGTTGTGTCAGTGTTTTCCCTGTAGTATACATTGACGTTAGAAACCCTAGTAACGTGATAGCACTACTACAGCATGCCAACTAGATTCCTCTTGAGAAACTCAAGTGTGAGAGAGAGAGGCTTGAATGTGTGAACACTTCTCAATTGTTAAAGTACAATTACTTTTTGAGACGGAATACAAGTCAAGCCCAAATAAGGCTGTAATTTCATCATTGGCTCTTCAGTGATAAGCACAATTCATTTTTTCCTTTAGATTTGCTTTTGCCCATAATCAATAAAATAAAAATAAAAATAAAATCCCCAATAAACTGATTAATAATGAATGTTGACCTACAGCACTGTGACCTAAGGGACAGAGACGTCACTGTTTATGCTTGCACATATGTTGTCTTCCCCAACAAGGTCTATTTTCATCGCAGGTCTTGACATGGTGAGACATATGCTTTGAAGCACTTAAAAAAACTGCGAGGTTACAAGACTGTCAGTAACATTATCACCACATGGCAAAGATTTGCAGTTATTGTAACCTAGAGGACTTTTACGTGATAACAGGCGACAGTTGACTACCAGGATATTTTGAAAGATGATGCTGCACTGCTCAATTGTAGACACAAACTACATAGTTTATTTACAGTACTGTAGGAGTTGGATTCAAGATCTCCTGATCACATTTTGATGCTTTGTTTGATTACTTACATGTGAAACCTAATGACTAATTCTACTTTGATTTTGTGGCTGTGCTAAAGGAATCTCTGCATGTATTGAATAAATGGAGCAAAGTTTTTTTTTTTTTTTTACATTATAAAGTATGTTCTAAATAATTAGAGAAGCTTTAAGACAAAAGCCCAAAGTTGAGACAGTGTGTGTAAAAAAATATTGTTAATTCTCTGGCTGGCTTTATTTAAACTGGCAATAGACAGGTTTTTAGCTTTAATGCATCATTATGAAGTAAATGTTGTTTGAACAATGTTATAGAATAATCACACCATCAAAGTTTAAACTGGTTGCTTATAAACCTTCATCTTTTAAATGTCCAATTACTTCTGCCACCGGGAACAACAGAAAAGAAGCTCAATTGGTTGATCCAGTCAGGTGATGATTGAAAAAACTCAGGTTTCGTCCTGTGTTGCTATTTGCGACTCTGAGGAAATCAGAAAGGATCCAGCTGTCTGTACTCCAGCAGTGCCAACAATAATACCACTTGCTAATACTAGATGGGAAAGTTGACCGTTGCCACTTTATATAGCATATAACCTTACATTTCTGCCCGTAATGTTTGTGTATATTGTGTATAACTCCATCCATTGATCATTTGAATTTAGAATTAAGCCATACAGACATCTTGATGACAAAAACGGCATTTAGTTGCTTGAACATTTATTTCTTGTTGCACACTCGACACATCAGACAAAAACATATTCTATGATTTCTTGCACTGTGTCTTGACAAGGCAGATGCTCTGCTCATTCTTCAGCATCCTTTCCCTTTGAATCAACAAGAAGAGACGGTGAGAAGTTAGTTTTTAAGTTTATAGTTTATAAGTTGTTCCTTATAGGTTCTGAAATGTAAATAACATAATGAATAAAAAAAAAGTATTGTAAAAAGAAAAGAATATACCCTGCCAATTTCACGGCTTTTGGCTCTCAGCTTGTTGACCTGGGACTCGGCGATGTCAGCGCGCTCCTGAGCCTCCTCCATCTCATGCTGCACCTTCCTGTACCTGGTGAGGTGAGTGTTGGCCTGCTCCTCCTGTGAAGCACAACATTTAAGAGGTGACGTAATTGACAATCTTATGAGTTGTATGAGAAAAAACATACAGTAATTTAAGCATGCAGCATCATGCCGTCAAGTCCTCTGGTGAGAGCAAAGGTGTTACTGATGTGACACATATTTGTGTTGCATGTGTTGAATATTTCACACTCACAGCCTCCTCAGCCTGTCGCTTGTAGGATTTCACTTTCAGCTGCAGCTTGTCCACCAGATCCTGAAGTCGGGCGACATTCTTCTTGTCCTCCTCAGTCTAGAGGCGGTATGCATAATAGTCTGTTTGAGACCAACACTAAAGCAAGTGCCATCTTGAGATAACAGAGCTCATTCGTATATACATATTCCACAGAGACACAAGAGGAAAACCAACAGGGCTACAAATACTGACAATGTGAAATAATGTACGACGGCAGAGAGATTTACATATTTGCATATCTATCACTTTGCACAATGTCTTTAGGGATCGCTCAGTGGTGTAAGTACACTGCCTCTTTCTCTGTCAGTCAAGCTGCCTGTGAGGACTGAGTGTGCATGCAAGAGTTCCTCCTTGCTCCAGTTTTTGATATTGAAAATCTGTTTAACAAAGCTATCAATATCCCAATTTACACAGATGTGGTACTAATACATGTATAAGCAGAGAACTGCACGTATTTATGGCTGCAACCATAGAGTGTTTATTTTTAGGTGTAGTCGACTCCATATCACTTTAGCACTGTTGGAGCTTCAGATGTATGATGGTGATTTATGCCCTCTAGGGGTCTGAAATATATTCACATCTAGTTTGTTTCAGGAGCACAGATTATAGGACTGCTACAGAAAATGTTTTCCTAATAAGCAGTTGTTTCAGGTTGTTTTGGTTTTCTGTACCTGATAAGTCAGTTCCTTCACTCTGCGCTCATACTTGCGGACACCTTTCACTGCTTCAGCTCCTCGTCTCTGCTCTGCCTCGACCTCAGACTCGAGCTCTCGTACCTTAATGACAGGAAGGGCAGATTTTATGAGGACAGGACTGTTTGTTTATGAACAGATAAGACATATGAGCATTTTTTATGAGCTTGGTAGTCAGACAGGTTTGTTAAAAGCAGGAAATGGTCCCAAAAAACAAAACCAGTCAGTATTATATCAGATTCAGTTTCAAAGATGTTGGAGGGTCATCCCGACCATGTAATGTAGGGTGAACAGTGCACAACTCACATCTCTTAAGATATATTTATAGAAAGAGCAATGTGTACATGGTTCTTTTCAGTGAGATGTAAAGACCCACACATTAAAGCTGAAAGCGGAGCCAAAACAACTTATTTTTACCCTAGCCTCCAGTTTCTGGAGCTGCTTCTTGCCACCCTTCATGGCCAGATTCTCAGCCTCATCTAGACGGTGCTGCAGGTCCTTCACCGTCACCTCCAGGTTCTTCTTCATCCTCTCCAAATGAGAGCTGGTGTCCTGCTCCTTCTTCAGCTCTTCAGCCATCATGGCGGCCTGAACATGGAGTAATTGTAAGAAGGGAAATCAGTGAACAGTGAACAGTGAATCAATGAAAATTTACCTAAATTGTAAGCCAATTGTAACACAATACATAGAGCAATAGATTATTACAGATAGTGCTAAGCAGGTAAATATAAAACAATACAAATGTACTGCAAGTTATAATGGAATTATAATGTCTATATTTTGTCCCCCCACACATTGGAGTCATTTGTTTTTTCTGTCAGTCATTCCCTAAGATCACTATCTTATCTGACTATTACAGATTATTTGAACAGGGGCAACAACTTCAAAAGCTCCTGACAAAAAGTAGCAGTGATTCTCATCTTTAAGGCTAAAACATCTCTACTTCATTTTGAAAAACCAAAAATCTGTGGAAACAAATACTTTCTGTTGCAAATCACCTTGTTTTTCTATACACTTGTTACTTTTATTCATAAACAGCTTGCCATTAGTCATCAAGTCAATTTACCTGTCCCTAATTCAATACCAGTGAACCCCAAAGACACCCTAGAAATGTCTCAAGCTGATAACTTTGAGCTCCAGTCTGCATAAGCAGCTGGATTTTAAATGAAGCAGAAAGCGCATGATACAATATTAAATCAGGGCTCACATCAGTGATAGCCTTCTTGGCCTTTTCTTCAGCATTTCTTGCTTCCTGGATAGAATCTTCTACTTCACCTTGGATCTGGATGAGGTCAGCTTCCATCTTCTTTTTAGTGTTGATGAGATTTGTGTTCTAAATGGAAAAACATGTAGTGAGGTTTCTTATTCTTATTATCATTTATTAATTAACATTACTCATAAAAGACACGTGTAATACCTGAGAGTGCAGCAGTCCCACGCGCTCACTGGCATCAACCAGCTCCTGTTCAGCCACTTTGCGACTTCTCTCTGTCTGCTCCAGTGCAGCTCTCAGCTCCTCGATCTCAGCCAGCATCAGGTTGTTCCTGCGCTCCACCATGGCAACCTGCTCCTTCATTTCTTCCTGACCTCTGATCGCTTCATCGAGGTGCAACTGGGCATCCTGAATTCAAGATAACACAAATTCCATTTAGTAATTCAGTTTAGTCCATAAAGCTATGTTTTTGTACAATATGTTACTTATGACCGACCTTAAGATGCCCCTGCACGTTCCTCAGCTGTTTCTGGGATTCAGCAGCCTGGCGGTTGGCATGACTCAGTTGAATCTCCATCTCATTGAGGTCTCCCTCCATCTTCTTCTTGATTCTCAAAGCATCATTCCTGCTCCTGATCTCAGCATCCAAAGTGCTCTGCATGGTCTCAATCACTCTCTGGCTGTTCCTCTTGATTTGGTCGATCTCCTCGTCCTTCTCTGCGATTTTCCGGTCAACTTCATTTTTCACCTGGGTGAGCTCCAGCTGGACACGCATGATCTTTGATTCCTCGTGCTCCAGTGTAGCCTATAGAATGAGATATTGGGCGGGGAAAAAACAGAGTTAAGAAGTACGAAGGAAGGTGGCAACTTTTGGATCAAGAATCTTAATCCAGAGAGAGAAAAAAAGCCAAAAATACCTCTGCCTCCTCAAGGGCAGTCTGGATTTCTGCTTTCTCGATCTCTACAATCTTCTTCCCCTTTTCCAGCTCATGAATTGTCTTTCCTGCTTCACCGATATGCTCAGTCAAATCAGTGATTTCCTCTGTTGAAAACAACCCACACCAAATTGCATTAAGTACAATAAAGTTTAGTGTTATAATTGTTTGCTGCATCTATTCTTTCTGCCACTGAAGCCCAAACTTTAATATTCTGAGAAATGTTGTCCCGATACAAGCTCTAAGTTCAGTTTTTTTTCCACAATCTTGAATGTCTCACATATTTTATGGCAACAATCACATGCAGGTTTTGTTGTCTCACGTTGTAGGTTCTTGTTCTCCCTCTTCAGGGTCTCCAGGTGATCCAGAGCTTCTTCATACGTGTTTTTCATTTTAAACATCTCTGTGCTTAAAGAGCGAGCCTCCTTCTGAGATCCCTCCAGCTCTGCCTGGCTCTCCTCATACTTCTGCTTCCACTCGGCAAGAACCTGAACATGTAGACAAATTAATGTTTTCTGTCACAATAACCAGCTGTGCATAATGACAATATATTACCTTGTCAAAGTTCCTTTGCTTCTTGTCAAGGTTAGCAGCCAGAGCATTAGCTCTCTCCACATCAATCATCAGGTCTTCCACTTCACCCTGCAGTCTCTGTTTGGTCTTTTCCAGAGAGGCACATTTGGCGTTCACAGCCTCAATGGTTTCCTCTGCATCCTGAAGACGCTGGGCAAGCTTTTTCCTGTTAAAACATGTCATCAAATCATTGCATGTGGTAAGAGCATGATGTCCAATGTTGGTGCATCCCTCTCAAACAAACAGCTAAAGTGTGTTCAGCGCAACAGTGGAAGTGCCTAAATGTGTCAGTGTTAACGCTCATACAAAGTTAAAACTGTAATGCCTTACTTGGCCTCCTCCAGCTCCTCAGTGCGCTGAATGGCATCGGTCTCATATTTGGTTCTCCACTGAGCCACCTCGCTGTTGGCCTTGGACATTGCACGCTGCAGCTCAGCTTTGGCCTCCTGCTCCTCCTCATACTGCTCTCTGAGCAGGTCGCAGTCATGACGAGATGACTGAACAGCATGAGCCAGGGCGTTCTTGGCCTAAAATCGAATGAGCACCTGATTTAATATTTGATACCTATCATCTGGTGGCCTTTTACTCTTTGATTATCCTGCTGATTTCATAGACTTACCTTAACCTCCTCCTCTATGTGCCTCTTCAGTTCCTCGATCTGCTGAGTGAAAGCCTGCTTGCCTCTTGTCAGCTGAGAAACAAGAGCTTCTTTCTCCTCCAGCTGGCGGGTAGATTCACCTAATCAAAGATATTGATGTATCAGTGTTCACACTAGGTTTTGCTCCTGGGCTGTCATGTTTTTTCAATGTTGCTACAATACTTGTAGTATTTATCCTCCTAAAGGGGACTTTAGTATTGTTACCACTGAATATATTGGTGTGGCTGAATATTTAGAGGGTTTTTTTTGGTTCAAAATAATGAACACTGCAAAACATGATATTCTCACCATTCTCAGTTTGAAGTCTTGCTCTCTGTGCACTCATGTCGTTTAGCTGACGAACATTTTCATCATTCTTGGATTTGAGCTCACTCAGTTGATCTTCTAATGTCCTGCACATCTTCTCAAGGTTTCCCTGGAAAAAGAAAGCATATTAATATCAATATGTCACCATATATTTTTTGCTCTCTGTTTAAATAATGTAGCACTCTCAACCTTTGCTTTTGCAACAGACTCCATATTGCTGCTGAGGTCATCAATCTCCATCTTGTACTCGCTTTTCTCCTTTTCCAGCTTCTGTTTGACTCTCTGGAGGTTATCAATCTGCTCTCCCAGCTCTGCCACACTGTCAGCCTGCTTCTTGCGCAGAGCTGCAGCGGTGGCT
>OMLP01046292.1:0-21339 GCA_900302685.1 Spondyliosoma cantharus
AGACAGGTTTATCAAATTGGCATCTACATTTCACATCCATCAGTATGGGTATTGGAACCCAGCCTCAGCAGATGTGCACCAAAGTATTACTACTATTTCACAAATCATGCTCTTAGACCCCCCACTTAAAATCAGATTTTCTATGAGCACAGAAATTTTCCACCTTCAGCAGATTAACAAGAAAACAGCCTTCTAGTCTCAAACTCTGCACATACATCCTTCTGCACAGTGAAACTCAAAGATTAACTTAAAGAAAATGTAGATGAAAATTGACCTTGGATGTTAGTATGAATGGTGTGAATGACCTGCAGAAACATTGTAAGCTGAACCTAAAACACAACAGGGCAGACCCACACAAGTATACAATCTCTACAATTCATCCTCAGACAGTTCTGGACTGCTGTTGTCCTCTTCACTTTCGTCCTCATAGTCCTCAAAGTCTTCCTCCAACGTGAAAATAGAGGGGTCTGTGTCAAGTGTATAGGTGTAGGTGCTAGTGACAGTGCTCAGTTTCTGCTGGAGAATGTGCTGCTTTTGCAGAAGACAGCAGTGCAGTCCCCTGTATCCCTCTTCTGTCAGCTCTCTGGAAGAAGCTACGTTAAAAAGTGAAAAAAAATTTGATTGAAAATTAGGCAGCTTTTAATGACTATTGAAGTTGGTAACATATAATGCAGTTTGAATGCCTAACTCTGAGGCTTTATATTTGTGGAACATACTATGGTTCTTGATGTCCTCTTTCGTCTGAAGAAGGAGGTTGTCCAGTTTGTCTAACGCCTTTCTTAGATACTTACAATGCTGGGTCATCTCCTTCACAATTATCAATTTCTCCTCTTCCAGACGCCTGATGAGCATGACCTGGTCAAAAAGTCGCCTCTTCAAGCGGAGGCTCACCACTGTTTATGAAAAGAGAACAGATTGACAAAATCAAAACACAAACATTTTCCACCATAGGTCTAGCACAGTGTTCTTAATTGCATTACATATCGTATGTCATGAGATGACAAATTAGTAGGCAGATTTACTAAAAGGACCAGTGTGTAGGATTTAGCATCTAGCAGTGACATTGTAGATTGCAACCAACTCTCCTCACATCTCCTTTCCCAAGTGGTAGTCGAACTACGGTGGCCGACGCAAAAACATGACTGGCCCCATCTACAGCCAGTGTTTGGTTTGTCTGTTCTGCTACTGGAATGTAACATGGCGGCCTCCGTGGAGGGGGACATGCTCCCTATGTAGATAAATAACAGCTCATTCTAAGAGTGAGAGTGAGGTCTAAGCGGAATCTCAGAGGAGATAGAGCTTTTTCTACTGCCGGTCCCAAACTATGGAACGACCTCCCACTGCACATAGGACAAGCCCCCTCACTGTCCATTTTTTAAAACTCATCTTAAAACCCATTTTTATTCTTTGGCTTTCAACCCAGCATGACACTCTGCTCTTGTTTTATTGTTTTTTTTATGTTTTATGTTTTACGTTCTATTTTCTCATGTATGTACAGCACTTTGTCCCAGCTGTGACTGTTTAAAGTGCTTTATAAATAAAGTTGAGTTGAGAGTGCGAGTGATTTTTTTCCCCATTTCTGCCAATAGATCCCCCTAAATTTTACATACTGGACCTAAGGGTTGATTTTGGTCTTTTGTGATAGACGTGGCTCTCCTATTGACCTGCCAGTGCAGCTCCCAAGAAAAAACTAGTGAAAACCACTGGTCTACCATGTGTCTGTCATATCAGTAACAATCAGACTATCACTTCATATGGCAAGATTATACAGATGACAAGATACAAGATCATTTGAAATAATGATTGGATGTTACCACTTATACTGACAGTCAATTGAATTTTTGTAAATTTATAAAGCACACAAATACAACACGAGGCGGCTGTAGCTCAGTGGGTAGAGCCGTTCAATCAGTGATCGGAAGGTTGCTGGTTCGAATTGAAGTGTCCTTGAGCAAGATACTGAACCCCAAAATTGCTTTACCTTTACAAGCCTTTACAAGTACACAACAGGGTTGCATATAACGTACTAAATGATATCACTAATGTGGACTACCGTTTCTGAAACGCCTATACCTGAAGTGATAAAAAAAGTAAGCTCAATGTTTCCTGTGCAAGAGACTGTAGGGATATGTTCCTCAAAAACATCCTGTGACCCATACACATTTAACTTGCACACTGTACCTCGCATTTGCCGGTGTGAGCCTTAGCATGCATTACAGAGAGAAATGGCTTCATCCCTGTAAGTGGTTGTAGCTCAGGCAACTTCTCTGCCATCTTCTTCAAATACGGCCAATACCTGTAATGGGAAAACCACTAAATATTTGGGGTGCATGATAGCATCATGGTAAGGAGACAAACCAGGACCTAGGAAGTCACCAGTACAATCCCAGTAACCAATCAAAGAGCAACATGTAGCCAAATGAATGCTAATGTTGCCTTACATCTGCTGGATGTGCAAGTAGTAAACAGATAACACTTAAGCCATATCAACTTTCCAAGGCCATAATAGCTGAAATGTGTGACAACGGGTTGTTGTGCCTCTATGTGGCCTAAAAATACTGATTAAGACAACTCAAAACATTAGTAAAACTTCAGTTATGATTTGGCCATGGTTATGAATACCTGCAAGTAATGTCCATACAAAAGAATGTTGTATTAGCAGCTTGAACCAGCTCCTTCAGCAGGAACATGGGGTAGGTGTATATTTCCCCACGGTAGTGATTTAAGCCTTGCAGCAAGATTCCATGTCTGCACACAGCTATTTCCAGGCCCTCCTCATCCACCTTGGCCCTGGACTTCTGTGATGTTTCTCTGCCTGCGGTAAATGTTGCCGGCCCACAGACATCATGACCAGTCCTCTGAAAGTAGGTACAATCTGTTACATGTAGCCCTGGGACAAGTAAAAATAATAATGGTTAGAGGGTTGAATAAATCCTTACACTCATCATCTGACTTCTGACTTGGTCAACAAAGGCAGAAACTTTGGCATCTTGGGCGATGAACAGTCCATCAAAAAGAGATGGTTCGTCTTGTCCTGTTAAATTAGAAGAATTTGTTTTACAGCATAATCAAACATCCATGAAGGTTTTATTGTTTAGTTAATAAGTCACCAATGTATTTTAAATGATTCCGCTGACCCTTTGGACTTCTTGAAGCGGTAATGCTTTCTATTACCATCTGCAGATATAGCCAGCATGTCTGGTGTGCATGCTGGGCATTTAAAGGGCTCCACCAGGCACAGATCCTCTTTCTTAAAATTGCAGAAGGCAAACTCTCGAAAGACTCTGTGGAAGGTATCGCCACAAATACTACCTATCAGGAAACAAGGATGGTATTAATTTAAAGTTTGGAATTCAAATATTTTTCTAATGAAAAGAGAGTTCTTACTCGTCCTGTGCAAAGGGATCGATGTTCAAGCATTTTGAGAAATGCTTGTTGGGATATAGCTGGGCTGGTCAACTTCATCTGCTCAAATGATGTGAACACATCAAACTTGAACAGCATTTGGCAGCTGGTGGTTGTTGGCCAGTATCTGTACCCAAGCAAGTCACTAACCCCTGGGGTCCATTTGCAAGAACAAAGTGGACAGCACACAGCAGGCAGGCACAGGTGGTTTGGGCCTGAAAACAAAAATATATTTACTATTTGCTCAGTATCTATACAACACAGGACAAAAGGATAATAATAAGCCTTATGCTTGATCTCACGCCACCTTCTGGTGGGATATAAAAGTAGAAGGAAGTGATAACATACCGTTGATAGTCACCAAGACAGTCTGCTTTCCTGGGATGATGGTGAAGTCTTGGTTTGGACCGCAGGAGCAGATTTGTATGGGTGGAGGTATCGGAAGAAGACACACTGCAGTATAGAACATTTCAGAAATTAATATCAGTAATGTCTGGACATTTAGGACATAGTCAATTAAAAAACACTCTAAACAGTTAAGCAATCTTCAGACATAGCTTATATTGTGCCACTGTACATGTAGTGCACATCATGAAAACATGCTGCGGGGACATCTAAATTCTTTGAACACACCTTGTTCACCGAGTTGATATTGGCCACTTTCATCCACTACTACTAGGGATGTGGGCGGAATAGGTTTTAAAAAACCATCAATCATGGCTCCTCTGTCATGGAAGACATTCTTTCTGTGGATCATTGAGTCACATAATGAACAGAGAAACTGAGTTCCTGAGGGAACACAGTCTAGTCACCGGACCACAGCATCAACTGTTTTGCACTGTTGACAGCAATGCTGGGTTACAGTCTCTGCGGCCAACTTGCAGTTTAAGAGCTCTGGCATTGCAGCCCTGAATTTTTTCCCACAAATCAACTGTCTTCTGGTCCATGCAGACATGGTGGGTGTCTCCTCCTCTTCCGCTGATACAGGGGCAGTGACAGAACTCAGCAGGTCTCTTAGTCTCTGAAGATGTTGATCTAAAATAATAAAACAAAAAAAAATATGTAAAAGACAGTTAAACTAATCTATTTTAATAAAACAAAACAAACAAAAAGTCGTAGATGTAGGCATGTAGGAAATGAAAATTCTCTGCATATGCATCATGAACATGGCTGCTACATGCGCATACCAAGACTTGGGACCTCTTGAGGAGTCACAGGCAAAGGAAATTCCTCTGCCTGTGACTCCTCAACTTCTGGGAGCTCCGTAGTGCTGGCTGGTTTAACTGCAAACAGAAAATATAATGATGTAGAAAACATTGCTGCTGACCAACAGCATTAAAACTTGTAAATAACAGTATAACTGTATTGTATTTTACTGACCACATCGATTCTTCCTGACGTGCTGTGGGACAAGGTTCCCATCCTGGTCCCTCTTCCTCCAGGAAACATTGGAGCCTTCAGTCCCCTTCTGTTTTCTTTTCTTTGAAGGCTAAAAGTAAAAACTAAGATTATATATCTGCCTTTACTGGGACATATACATCCTTTTCAGGTGTGTGCTGAAGTGAACCTTGTCAGGTCTTGTATGGAGTAATAATTTCATTGTTAATTATGTTTTCACGAAGAAAAGAGGGAAATATATTTTTTGTGTTTTTTATTTTTTATTTGACTCTATTGATAAAGAGTTAAAAATATACAACTGTATTTATATGTGAGGGTAATGTATATTTTCTTATAGTTTACACTTCCAGCCTTTGTATGAAATGAGGATGAAGTTAGATGCATTTCAGTCCAGAAATTGTTAATTGTCAATAAAACTGTATCAGTAGTAAACTGCTAGCACACTCCAGAATACATTCTACTCACTTACCCACAATGCAGCCTGGCCACTGAGTGTCATCACAAGAGGCGTATTATGAGATTACATGCAGTTTCCTCTGGAGCCACAAAAGGATTTCTACTACTTTTTTCACATACGCATTAGTACTCCCTGAGACGTGTAAAACACACTTAAATGTTTTGGATCCTCTTGTTTAACACTTCTTCTTTTACTTATTTTACTTTGTGCCTCAGGATCACCTACTTGCCTTGCAATCTGCATTCAATATTACCAGGCGTCATACCACTGTTGCCAGCCATGATTCCGCTCATCTCTCCCACACTCACACCTCAGCAGCCTTTGCCTTCACATCCTGCTTCACTTGCTGCCACTGGATCTCATTACCTCATGAGAAAATCAACCTCATTCATTATTTAATTGTATACATCATCCATAAAGACCTCAATAATAGGGTAGAATAACCTTTCTGGCAGTGTTGACATAAACTGAAAATGTATAGCTCTATGAAAATAAAATTAATTGCAGAGATATTTTATAGGATTCATTAGATTGTAGCTTTAGGTATTGTGGCTTTAAGTGGCCACTTAATGTATGTTCTTATTTGAAAGATCATTCTATAAACAACTGAAACATTGACTTTGTGTAACTAGAGAGAAGTTTAGGAGTTTTGCTTTGATTTTGATAGTCCCAGGTGTCTTGGATCCAGTGTCTACTAGGGCAACTGCAGGTTAAAACACCAGTGCACCACTGGTTGCGGCATTTGTCAGACTTCTGCTCCCTGATCCCTCACCCTAAAGACTTCAACAGCTACAGACCAGTTGCTCTCACTTCACACCTGATGAAGACCCTGGAGCGGCTGGTCCTCGTTCATCTCCGCCCTCTGGTGGGTCCTTTTATGGACCCATTCCAGTTTGCTTATCAACCTGGCATCGGAGTGGACGACGCCATCATCTTCCTCCTGGACAGATCACTGTCTCACCTGGAGAAGCCTGGAGGCACTGTGAGGATCATGTTCTTTGATTTCCCCAGTGCTTTTAACACCATACAGCCTACACTCTTGGGGGGACAAGCTGGAGCATGCAGGGGTGAACCAACACCTCACATCCTGGATCCTGGATTACCTCACTAACCGGCCACAGTATGTGAGGACTCGGGACTACGTGTCGGACTCAATAATCTGCAGTACGGGGGCCCCACAGGGAACAGTTCTGGCCCCTGTCCTGTTCACCCTGTACACTGCAGACTTCTACCACCAATCCCCTCACTGCCATCTGCAAAAGTTCTCTGACAACTCTGCTATCGTCGGCCTCATCAGGAACGGGGATGACAGAGCCTACAGAGAACTTATTAAGGACTTTGTGGACTGGTGCCAAGCAGAACCACCTCCAGCTCAACGCCGGGAAGACCAAAGAGCTGGTGGTGGATTTCTACAGACACAGACAACCCTGCACACAGGTGAACATACAGGGAACAGACATTGAGATGGTGACATCTTACAAGTACCTGGGAGTTCACATGAACAATAAACTGGACTGGTCTGATCACACTGCAGCAACATATAAGAAAGGTCAGAGTAGACTGTATCTGCTGAGGAAGCTCAGGTCCTTTGGAGTGCAGGGGGCACTCCTGACTTCTTTCTATGACTCTGTGGTGGCATCAGCCATTTTCTATGGAGTGGTCTGCTGAAGCAGCAGCATCTCGGCAGCAGACAGGAGGAGACTTGATAAACTTATCAAGAAGGCCAGCTCCACCCTGGGATGCCCTCTTGACCCAGTGCAGGTGGTGGGAGAGAGCAGGATGATGGAAAAGCTGTCATCTCTGCTAGTGAAGGAGTCCCACCCCCTGCAGGTCACTCTCACAGCACTGGGCAGCTCATTCAGCAACAGACTGATACACCCTAAGTGTGTGAAGGAGAGGTATCATAGGTCCTTCCTTCCTGCTGCTGTCAGACTATACAACCAGCACTGGTCCATATAGACCTCACCCTGCACTCTACACTGTGCAATAAGTCTGTACAAAACTAATTTCTCATTTCCCATATGTTTTATTTGTATTTAAAATCTGTGTATAAAAATGTGCTGTTAGACAGACAGTCACTGGTGTGGCGTTTATGGCACAGTAATCAACAGTTGCCACCAGCCATCCTACTAAATTCAGATGATGCTCAAATGATTTGCGTGAGTGGAAATTAAGCATTAAAGCTGGAAGCTGATAAATTGAACTGGTGCCACTCTGATTTATTTTCAAGCCAGTAAGCTTTCGTATCTCTGCATCCAATTTAAATCCAACTGTCTGAAATCCAATCAGGGAAAAAAAGTTTATTATTGTCCCTCTAATTAGAAACATAACTTTTAATAAGACACTAAGACGACCTAATGTTCTATCCGTTGTTATGTACTCATTGTGTCCTGTTTTTGTGTTAAGCTTACACAGCATCTATGTATTATTTATCTGTCTGGCTTCAGGCCACACTAAAGGGTCTAAAAATGGCACGTAATCCCTCTTTGCTTGACATTCATCTTCAAAGAGATTTGGTTTAAAGGCAGAGCCCTGCAACGGCCTGGCATCCTGTTGATTAGGCGTACTTGAACAACATGCTGCCACTCAGTGACACTCAGCAGAGCAGCGGCTGGACTGTTAGCTGGTTACAGCTTCCTCCATGTGACCTGCATGTGAAACTCCAACAGAAAACACAACTCAGACTACTCACTCCTTTCCAACAGACCGGAGCGACTCCTAGTAATTCATTTCCCAAAGATACTGAATTTGATTTGTCTTTCAGTTTTAAGTTTGTGATTGGATTCAGTTCTCGATCACTGATGACATTGTTGATCAAAACTATTGAGTCTTGATCTGTAAAGATCAAAAGATCATTGGTTGTACATCCTGACAACTGTTATGTTCAAATTCTTCTTTAAGATATATATATATAGAAATACATTTAAAAAATTAGATTGCCAAAGTCACACCCTTTCCGGTGGACCCCATGGGACTTTATTTTGGAAAAACTCTGCATGGCAATTAATGGAGAGAGACAATGACATATATACTTTTTTTGTTTGAATAATGCCTTAAACTACACTACATCAACTACAACTACATGACGTTTGTGAATTTAAAAGATACTTTTTCAAGTCAAAGAAGTCCCAGTTTGTTGTCAGTAAAGTAAAAATACCATCTAGTTTTGCATTAAACCGCTCAGTGAACTCCCATCGTCTCGCTCAACACACGTTGCCAACACCAACATGGCCGCCACTCGTCACAAAAAAGATACTTAAAAACACGAAAATCCCAATCACTAAGGTGACTGTGTAGTCTTTATAATTACATATTTGTCTTGTATTTCATTAGTTTATGACAAACTGATGTACTAATGACTTGTCTCTCTCCGTACACTACCATTCAAAGTTTTTTTTCTGAAATAAGGTCCCATGGGGCAAACTGGAAGGGGAGTGACTACGGCTTTCTGTGAGCTCAAATTTGGAATCAAAAACATCAATGGATGTTGTAATATCAGTAACTTAATTCACAAGTCAATTTGATGTTTGATGTCAACATCTACACTCTATACTTTATGTAAGCCTGTAAACACTGACGATATAAGGCTTCCTGCGCACTTTAGTGCATTAAAGTATGTCTACAAACATTAGTTGTTGTTGCTGTCAAGTAGAGTCTGTCCCTTTGACCTTATACCAACCGCTTGTATGTAGAGTAATAAAAAAAAAAACAGCTCTCCTCTCTACCCTTGTTCCCTTCCAGGTGTTGCAGATTTGTCCGAAGGACATGAGAGCAGATATTTGTGTCCATCTCAACCGGAAGGTTTTTAAAGAGCATCCAGCTTTCCGTCTGGCCAGCGACGGGTGCCTCAGAGCGCTCGCCATGGAGTTCCAGACCATCCACTGTGCTCCTGGCGACCTGATCTACCACGCTGGCGAAAGTGTGGACAGCCTCTGTTTTGTGGTGTCGGGATCACTCGAGGTCATCCAGGACGACGAGGTGGTGGCCATTTTAGGTGAGTTGAGCAATTTTGAAAAATCTTTCATGACTCCTGGTATTCACATTTGAATTACACCGAGCACTTTGACATAATTAATAATGGATCACTCTCACACATTCAAGGTTTTCCATACCCACAACTGTCGGAGGACCTGCCCTAGATCTGCTCACTTCTCACTTCTCACTTCTTAAGCATTAAGAAATGTGACAGAGAGCAGATAATCTAAGATGCAGATGTGCTGCTACGGCATCTTGCTCCTGTCTGAGTGCATTATGTTAGAGATACGTCAACATCAGAAAACTGTCAGTGACGAAAGCAAAGGAAAACATTTCAGTCAAACTGGCCTCCAGCACCGTGCTAACAAAAGAGCTTTGCATCATAGCAACAAAATGTTTTCATTAAAAGCCTTAAAGCCTGAGAATCCTTCTCTTTTCTTTCTGTATAGCAGCACTTTATAAACTGTTCCACACTGCAGTGAAACGAGCTGTCTGGGGATTGTTGTCTGCTGAGTCATGAACTAAGGATTTGGACGAGAATTTGTTTGTCGCAGATATCCGATCCTCTCAGTAGCATTTTTTGAATGTCTGGCTTTTTCAACTTCATCCTAGTTTCACTCTGACGAAAACCACAATACCCATCAAGAATAATTTGCACATTGTAAAGAATGACCTGTATTTCAAGACCTCTTACTTCAGTATTGAGTACATTACTTTCTTTCCCCTAAAGTCTAATAATCTGACAAAGAAAGCAGCAATTTCTCACATCGCAGGAGCTGGAACCAGTAACGATTTAGCAGTTTCCTTTGAAAATGCTTAATTGATTCTGATTAGTTGCTGATTGATTTTCTTTAAGTTGACTAATCAATGACTCGCTCTAATTACTTTAGTCTTCAACTTCATGTGTCCCATCTTTTCAGTGCTGTAAATGTTCTTGTGGTTGATATTTTTGTCATCATCAGTAAAGGTTGTTTGGTGTACTGATTATTCTGAGACAACAGTTGTGTTAATCTATAGCTGAATGCAATGTGACGCACCATTTTTATCAGGAAAGTGACATCAAAGACTAAAACTTGAAATTACACATTTTGTCCCAATACCTTCAAAACAAATCAGACTAGATTTAAATGTAAATATGATTATCTCACATAGTTAGAAATAAATTGCTAGACATTCACTGAGTTAAGCTTGAAATGGGAGGCGTTTGTCTTGACATACTGGTGCTTAAAATGAGAATGAGTCTTCTTGCCTTGATGTGGATGTGATGTGATACCAGTCCCTTGTATCTCATTAAAATGACCTCAGTTAAAGACAACATTGCCTTTCAAGACAAGGAAAGTGACCTTTACTTGAATTAAACAGCAGGACAACATTCATTTATACACAGAACAAGACCAACTAGATTGAAATCTAAATATATAACCATTTTAACTAGTTAGATCTTCAGTTATTAGAAAAGACACGGTACACTATACATGTTAATGGAGATTTGTGCAGCTGTCATAATAACACAAAAAACTTCCAGATTTCTTTATGAAATGTTTGTTTTTCACAGGAAGAAAATCTGTATACAACATGGATCAATGACACACACCACAGCTTTTATAGGCTAGTTTGCACCAACCAGTCCCTATATTCATTTATATACAAAACACAGTCTACAATGACATTACAAAACTCAAAAATTGTAAAACATGTAAATCTTTCAGGTTGAGCCTCAAGTGATGTACCTGAAATATAACCAAAGCTCTGATCTTTAAGTCTTACTGTTTGGCTCATATCTGGATCCTATGTCTGGAAAAAAAGCTTCACTTATTTGCTGGTGGTTAGATGAAGCCTGTGAAGGTCTGCAAGGGTCCAAAATGTTGGACCCAATCAGAAACTGACCCCAACTGAACTGTGCGAAAAGCAAATCCAACGTGGATAAACAACACACCAGTAATATAAATTAACAAGCATCCAATAGCAAAAAGAGTAGCGAATATTGGACTTTAGAAGCAAGACTCAGGAAGAATAATCATGTATCTCCATAACTGCTGGATGTGTAAATAACAAGCAGTTGTTCCCTCCCAAATTCCCCATATCAACTTAAAACCAGTTCCTGCAGATTTATTATCTGTGAATCATTCCAAAAAGGGATTTTCATTCCGTCAGGCTCATCTCTACACAGGCTACTGATTTCCTAAAATATTTTCTCCCACAATGAGGATGATTAACAACATGATCAGAGCTGAGTCCACTCCTGAATATAATTTAGACCCTTTATGAACTCTAAACTGTAGTAACGCTCACTGAAAGCATATTAATAAAGAAATAAACCAGTGTAATCACTAACCGCGTTGATGTTCATGTTTGTGAGCCCTGTTACTCCTCAACTGCAGCTTGATGTGATCTGAGTAAGGAGCCCACATTTCTGTTGATCAAAACATAGAATAAAAATCATTGTTTTCTATTTTCTTTATAAAATGTTCGTCTTTTATTCAGCCAAACTATAGATGTAATGAGTAATGGATGGCATGCTCTGGCAGATGCTTTTTGCAAGAATCAATATGCCGTGAGGTTAATACCATTGACCCAGATGGACACTGTAATGGAGCCTGAAGTGATAAACAAGTTACCGCTATGAATCAAATTCTCATTAGCCTAATGGCTCTGTGGAGGAGGAACTACATGTAAATTACACCTGCGAACAAGACTGAACATCGCATGTTACCTCCAGACGTGTGCTGGGTGACTTCACATCCCTCCACAAACACAATGATAATGATTTTTTTTTTTATTTTGACATTACTGGATCATTACCAAGTAGAAAGGCACGGTAAAGATTTTTTATCCACCGATAACACTTTACTTAAACCTCTGTTTAGCATTTTAATCATTACTCGCTAAAAAACATTTGATTAATGGTTTATAACGCACTATAATGTATTTGTAGTAGATTAAAGGGACATTATTTTAGTTTCTAGGAGTGACAAATTGATGCATCTTATTAGACACTTCACACAAACACTTAAATGGATAGCTTTTTAAATTGTTAGCACACAACTCATGAAAAACACATAGCAAATGCAGCTGATAATAAAACTTTCAAAAACATACCCCTCACAGCCCGACTTATGAACTTCAAATTTGCAATTTGTTCTCCTGGAAGGCGTGTGATTGGTCTTTTAAAGCCTAAGTAAATGATTTATCGACTATTATTGAAGCCATTTGTGACCACTTAGAAGCCAATTAGAACAGATGGCTTCACCTTTCGTGTTTTGGAAGAATGACCTGGTTTGAACAGTGTCTTCTCTCCCTCTGCAGGTAAGGGAGACGTATTCGGGGATGTTTTCTGGAAAGAGGTGACTCTGGCTCAAGCCTGTGCCAACGTCCGAGCTCTGACCTACTGCGACCTCCACGTCATTAAACGCGACGCTCTGCAGAAGGTGCTCGAGTTCTACACCGCATTCTCCAACCACTTCTCGAGGAACCTGCTGCTCACTTACAACCTGCGGAAGAGGGTGAGCGACTCTCCAAACGGCATGGAGACGGAACAAGTTAGATTTCACTGATTTTAGATTTGGGGCTTTACACAGCACTTTTAACGTCGCGAGACTTCAGGTCTCTCGTCTTAAACATCTGTCTACTTGCTGTAATCTCAATATTTCAGTTGTGGTCAGTTTGGCAACACATGCGGTTGCCATGGTAACAGCAAGTGCAGGTTTGATACTGCAGCAAAGTCTCGTCGAGCAGCTCCACGGTCAGAAATACAAGAGAAGAACAGCTGCTGTAGGCCTCTCTGTTTACAACCACACAGCCAAACAAACTCCTGTAGTTTTTAATAAAGAAGTCAAGCGATAATAGAGGTGAATGTGGTGCGAGTAGTTTTCCACACTTTTCCACACGCAGTAAAATTGGTTGCCTGCAGCTCTCCATCCAACACCTCACTGTTGTGTAAATAGTCTTTTTTTTAGACACACTTTTGATGTGGTTTTGACATTCTGTGTCTTCTTGACAAAAGAAAAACACTCAATGAATCGCCAGGTGAAGGATTTTAATGTGAAACAGCAGCAAATGTTCATTTTGCATAAGCAGCAACTTATTACAGCTCTAAAAAAAAATAATATACATGAGTGAGCAGTAACTCAAATTGTGCGCTAATGCTACTAAAGACACCAATAATGTAATAGCACTCCACCCTCCGTGTCATGGGGAATGGTGAAACTACAAAAGTGAGAGACAGTTATTGGATGTCAATACATTAACTGGTATTTGCTGTAAAAATCAGACCACAAATAACATTTAAGAATGAGATTTGAGTTCATAAGAATTCAAAATATAATTTGGGCTCATTTTCCGTCAACAAAATCAAATCCTCAGACTTTACACTGTAACAAGAACAACCTTTTAAACTGTTTTTCAGATTCTAAAAATATAGTTAAATTAGATTTTTTACTTCTTTTAACCTGTTATGTTTATGTTGTTCGTTATTTACGAGTTTGACCTTTAAGTGTACGTCCTTTATCCTGTTATTATTTCAGAGTTGAGTCATAATTGCTGTGGTGCATTTTCACTGTGCTGCCCAGAGATCACATATAGTAGTAAAAATGTGTGGGCGAGTACAGTGACCACAGGTACCGATTTATCCTCTCTTTGTTCAGACGAAAAAGGCTGTTGCTGCCCATGTTAAAGTCTTTCGAGAACATTGATTCATATGAGAATTGTGACAACCACTCTGTCAAGAAAGTGAACACATGTATTTTCCACAATGTGCTCAAACACACAGTTGGAAAATATCAGTCGGCTACATTTAGTATCACAAACGTAGAAGTATCTACTTTTTATTCCTGCCTAACAGGTCCCTTCAGCCACATCTCACCACGTTATGCAGCCAAACAACATGCACACATCTCCATGCAGAGACACAGTTCCATTAAGCAGCCACCATATATTAAAGCCACAACCGCATCCTTCATTCAAATTTGAACAGCTGTGATCAACAACTCAAGTGTAGCTACCAATCATTACCTCATTCATAATAAGGTTAGCCTGCCCAAGAGATTGCAAGTGAGATTGAATAGCCTGCATATCAAGAGGCAATCTCATCCGCTGCATTAAAGCCACTATTCACCAGGGTCCCATACACTCTGAATGTATACGGCAGGGAAATCCAGAGATGGATTGAACAAGGAGCGCTTCAAATGGAGCTTGTGTTTCTCGACTTGGGAAATCCAGCCGACAATGTGTTCGGCATCGGATGAAGTTGCGAGGAGCAAGACGGATGTGGTCTTACCTCGTTAAAAATGATGAATGAATTTGTTACTCATTGCGTTTTCAGTTTCCTGTCCATGAATGAGTACAGAGTAGATGACAGGGAGATATGGAAATAAACACGCAAGCTGAAGCTAACACTTTTTAGCATTGGCTAAAACATGAAGCAACACTTTATCGTGGCGATAGATCAGTTGACATGCTCTTTTGATTTCACCCATGACATTTTGAGGACATCACCGTTTTGTAATTTTAGTTTCATTTTATGTTTCCACTGTTTCCCCTCTGTTTTTTCTTGTGCTCCTCACCAGCCTTATTATCCCTTTTAATTAGCCCAGCCCTGTTACCTGACCTCCAGTCTGCCTTCCCTACACACCTGCACTGCATGAACCCTTCCCCTACTTCCAGTGTTTGCCATTTCCCTGACCTCTGCTTTCCCGCATCGCATCCCCTCATTAGTTCAGTTTGTATTTTAAGTCCAGTCATTTGTTCAGTCATTGTCGAGCCATCTGTTCAGTTTCTGTCATCATGCTGTTGGTGTTTTTCTAGTTTATGATTCCTCGCGTTTTCCGGGATTGTACTTTGCCTTTTGTTTGTCCTTTTTGCTTTGGTTCTTGGATTCTAGAGTTTTTGCTATCTGCCTTTTTTTCCTTCTATTTTTGGATTTCATGTTCATTTAATTAAAACTCGCCTCTCGTTCAGTTGCTTGTCTGCCTGTTTCTCATGCATTTGAGTCCACCTTCCCTGCTTTACAGTGACACATTTGGTAAGCACAGTTTTGAAGACCATGTCACATGTCTCACTAGGATTTGTTTTTAACGAGACAAGACCAAGTTGCAGATATCTTGTCCTGCAGAAACATCAAACGGAAGTGCATAAGGAAACTTGATATACCTGCTGATCTGGTTCTATACTAGTATTTGTTCACTTCACTATCATTTGCTTGTGATTGCTTATTCTGAAAGTACTGATGGTTAGTATGATGGTGTTTCAGTCATAACAACTTCAAATTCTGTTTTAGATCGTCTTCCGGAAGATCAGCGATGTGAAACGAGAGGAAGAGGAGCGACAGAGACGTAAAAATGAAGCCCCTCTGAACCTGCCACCAGATCACCCAGTCCGGAAACTTTTCCAGCGCTTCCGACAGCAGAAGGAATCCCGTCTGACAGACAAACCGGAGCTAGCTGAACATGACATCGAGAAGGGCCCCGTGTACGTGGAGGTCCCGATCGCCAATACAGCCATCACAACGACCAGCATCATCACAGTAACAGAAAGCCCAGCGACACCCTCATCTTCAACGCCTTCATCTTCAACTCCCCCCAACAGCACACCTGCAGAAAAGGTGAAGCTGCAGGTGCCATCACCCATTTCTTTGGTCGGGGGTCGGCCCGCTGAGACGCTCAAAGTCAAAGGCTGGGGTCGCTTCAAAGAGTCCATGGCCAAAGCTGACAACTGGAACAAAGTGTCCAAAGCTGAATCCATGGAGACTTTACCTGAACGGACCAAGGTGCATGAATCACAAATGTCTCTAAAGAAGACAGACTCATGTGACAGCGGTATCACTAAAAGTGACCTGCGGCTGGACAAAGTGGGCGACTTCCGCACGACGCCCCAGGACCGAAGTCCGGTCCAGCCTCCGGAGACCAGGCACAGCTTCTACCCCATCCCAGAGCAAACGCTTCAGGCCTCGCTTCAGGACCTCAAGCTGGAGCTGAAGGACGATCTCAAAAACCTGAATGTTCGAATGTCCGGCCTGGAGGCGCAGCTCACGGAAGCACTTCAACTCCTCAAGGCGAGGCAATCAAGTGCTGGCTCTCCACAACCTATCTTTGACATTTCTAGACCTGCTTCACCAGAACTGGACAAGGAGGACATCTTCTCTTGAAGGATGGAGGTATCATCAGGTGACAGTTATCTGTGAACTCAGCTGGAATCCGGTAACAAACAGATTACTTGGATAGCTGAGGCTGCGCTGGGCACACCGTTGAGATTAGGCGACAGTGTAGTTTTTAAGACCCGCCGCCTTCATCGTAAGGGCAAAGCAGTTGGTTGACGAGGGGCAGGCGAGGTTGTAGCCCAGATTTTTGTATCCTAACACTGAACACTCAGAGGTTATATAAAAACTGACAGCTCTATGTTTGTACATAGGTTTGACTTACTTTTCCATCGCACTATAATGGAAAAATCGCTTGAGCGGTTTGATTTTAGTCCAAAATCTGTTTACCAACTCAGATTTTTAGAGTCTCTACATAGTTGTATCTCTGTTGGAAGCCTCCAATAGAAACAGCATGACCCACTGGTTTGTTCTTGAATCATTTGTATGAGATTCTTTTGCATGTCACATAAAATAGATGTGTGCCTCAAACTGCGGATGGTGCATTTTTGATTAATCGAGGCCACACGTCGAGTCATTTGCATTATTCCAGCCCGACAGTGAAAGAGGACGGTCTTTACAGATGTTGAAACAGTCTCAGAGTAATTTCCTCAAGCAACTGATGAACTCTTTTATTATATCAACTGCCAGGATCATTATGAATTATATAACAGATTACTCCGGCCAAGCAATCAGATTTTCAAATACATCTTTCAGCAGAGCTTCTAATTTCCATAAACCGTGATAGATGGGACTCATGACGAATGCAATGCTCGTGTGGCAGCAGTGAACAAGTTATGATATCCTTTTATCAAGTATTATTCTCAAACATATATATGTATATATACATATATATATATTTATATAAAAACATGTTACATATACATTTTATGAAGGTCTTGCACTTTTTAGCTTTGGTGTTATGCAGATGGAACTGATAACGACTGTTTCCCCTTACTGTATCTTAAAACCTTATACATAGTAAGGAATGCCCTTTGTCAGGATATTTATAAAATAAAATGTATTTATGTAAAATAAAACTTCGCAGCGCAGGTTAGCTCATGTAAACAGACATAGATAGTCACTGTAAGCTGAGGAACATTACATTACATTCGTTTCACCAGGTAGCATGATTGAATGTGCGTGTCTGTCCTCACACTCACTTTACATGACGACACGAAATACATGATGATAACTAATTTGGGGCAAATGTGGGAAATTTTAACGTCCTTTCGGCACACATGTTCAGGCTTAGTGGAGGAAATGCATCAGATCTCTTTCAGGACTATGATTACTATATTTCAGGCCAATATTTGGAGACAATATTGATTTTCTTATCACTTCCACAAACTCAAACATTGCTCCCTTAATTCTCCTTTAAACTGGGATAAAACCATCTCCAACCGACTGGCTAAACAGCGACCCCCCGGTTAAAGCAGCAAGTGTGCTACTTCGTCTAATAAGACAACAAAATAATCTAAAAAAATGTCAAGACTGGAAATAATTCTTCATCTATTTTCATATGTAGCAAAGACCATACTGAGCTCCAGAACTACACGGGGCAGCTGCTTACTGTTGCTACCTTTGCATTGTGGCCATTTTTCTGACAACGTATACCTTTAAAGATTTTATTTTGTTAAGTTCCTAAAATATTGGTATGCATTTGCTCTTTTTTTCCTTCAGACAAAAACTGCCTGCTGATGAACTTAAATACACCCAACCCAGGCAGAGTCATCCAGTCAAAATAATGTGAATTAAGTTCAGGAGCAAGTTGAGAAGTAGACAGTAAGTGTCATGAATTCCCTGGCTTTCTCTTTAAAGGGGCTCTGGGGAAATTCTGGTTTGTGCTGGAAGTCGGTCGTTAGGTTATGTTAGCAGACAGACTCCAAATCACCCACAGGCTTGTATCGGCAACAGAGAGAACGAGAGGGTCTCATTTTTCATGACACGGTACAATCCTCTCACTCACGGTCAATTAAAAGTGATTAATACATGTAAAATGATACAAATTGTTACAAAGAACCCCTTTAATTACACAAACATGGAAAACTGAAATTAATTTGAGAATTTGTTACATTTCTATTCAGATATGATCACATTAAGTTCCTAGACTCTGCTATTATGTGTTGGTTCTTCTTTCCTCCAAACAAAAACTCCCCTCTAATGAATTTAATTACACCAGACTAGTGCAGAGTAATCTAGTCGAAATGAATAAAATTAGGTTCAGTCTACAACTAGATAGTAATTGTCATGCATTTCATGATTTTCTCATTTTACTCAATTACAGAGCAACAAACTTACTCAAACATATAATAGATGGTTTAAAATATTTTTGATGAGGTTCGTTTCAGGTGTTTTTGTTGAAATCCTTCCCAAAAATGTTCGATTGATTGAAAGATTTACCACCAATCTTACTCTTTTTCTTCCCTAAATGATGATCAACCAAATAAATCAATGTAAATAAATCAGTGTACCCTATTGAAGACAAACCGGAGAATAGACATCAGGAACAGATGGAGGAAATGTAGTTTTGGCAACTGAAATTCCTGACAGACCTTAAAAACAAGTCCACAGAAAAATATGCATCAAACATTTCGAAAAAGAAAGCAGATCCATGCGGTCTGGTATAAAGCAATAATTATGCATATTAACCTGTAACAGAAGAACTTTGCATGAAAAAACATCATCAGTTGACAGTTTTTTCAAAACATTGAATAATGTAAGAAACTGTTTTTCCAGATTGCTGCTAATGAGGTCCAGAATAAATTCATCACAATCAGTAGTTTATTATTTCAGTGATATTAAGAACTTGTATTTTCTGAAACAAATAACTGTGTTTTGGGGGGGTTTAGAAGCTTTAGCAGTCTGCTTAAATCTATCTGTAAGACACAGTAAATGGCAAAGAATAACTATTATTCTATATTATTTATTATTCATATGGATAATTTATAGCCCCCACATGCCTTCACTCTTATCGAGACAAGCTGAGAGGAAAAAGACGCTGAGGTTTCTCCTCCAACACGTTCTGTCGCTCCGTTCCCATCAAAAATTTAGCTCGCTAAAAATAAATGGGCATGTCATCAGAGAAAGTGAGAACTCATTTGGTTTAGTCAGTGTTTGTTGGTCTTTATGGGTCTGCTTCTATAAGGAATTTTGATCTAAGAGAGGGAGCAGCACTGAAATCATATTGCTGTGACTCCTCTATTACGGGAGGATTCATAAAGCTGCTGCTCGCTCATGAGAGAGAAGTTCAGAAATCTAAAGGAGGCACCCTCGTGGAGGAAGTGTCCTGGCAGGAAACATCTTTATGTAAGAACTTCTATGTTCTCCAAAAGACTTTGTGGAGATGGCTTTTATTTACTGTCACCTCTCTTTTGGATTTGCACAGTTGAACTAATAAAACAGAAGACTAGAGGTGTGCAAAATCACTTTATTTTTCGTCTTGCATCCAGAGATCCGACCAAATAATGTTACAGAAGTCAAATGTTTACTGTTGTATAAGCTCTGTGTGTGTGTTATTTTAAGAAAATAATCATACACAACCCACTACAGACTTCAGCAAGAAGAGTGCAGATCTCCGTCAGGTGTTGGCTGGAGGCATGTGGGCGGGGAACAGGGAGTGCAGAGCAGGCTGTGAGAGTAGTCCAACGAAGGGGAGGCAGTATATATACAGGTTTCAAAACACCAGCGATGTACAATGTTTCAGGTGAAAATGGCATTGAAAGTATCCACCAACTTGAGTTTCCCCTTCAGACCTGATGCAAGTTTAAACAACAAAAAACAAACCAGCACCACAGTTTTGGCATACATGTATATATATCAAAGGGGAATTTCAGTATTTAAAAAATCTATCCCTATATTTACATGTCTTGTAAGGTGTGTAAATCATCCATACACACCAAAAGTTTTGGAATCCGTCTAGTAAACTGCCTCAACTGGCAGCCGCTACATGGCTGCCGTGGAATCGTTTGGTGCAACTGTGACTCAAAGTTGCACTAACAGGCTGAGGTTGTTGTTCTAATTCTATTCATGCAACGTAGGCGAAACAGTCCTACAGAATTTGACTGTTTCGTTACATTAGGCTATCTACGCAAATCTCACGTTACAATGATACAGTTTAGCGTAAATTTAAACAAAAAACTGTTAAACTTGCTCTGACTTGCTCTTGTTATATCAACAACACTGCAAAACATATCTTCATGAGGTGCTGTTTTGTTGTTTTTTCTTATTTATATGTGACTCGTACGGAACCCACACAGAGAATGATATATATTTATTTCTTTAAAGGTGCAATATGTACATGATTATGGTAACGTTGTGGAAAATGTCAATTGCTTTCTTCTAAGTTTTAATAAACTGCTGTTCTACTTCACCTCTGACACGGATGAATGACGGAATAAGTATGTGTCAAGCATATTTAAGGCTTTCATTTTGAATTCCATGTGATTGGTTATATTTATGCTGTGAATTTACAATTCTCCTTTAGTTTCTTTTAACTTTGAGTTTCCCAATAGGGGCAGAATCACATCCCACAGTTTTTTTCATCATAAAAATCTGTAAAAAAAAAAACAAAAAAAAAACACATCAAATCTGTTCTCGCTTAAAATCTGATGTGCCACACTTTGAAGGCAGCCCAGCAGCAAAGACGTGGCATGTGGAGGGCACTTTTCACTTATGCCTGTCCCGAGAGGATGAATATTTTACCAACACTATAAATATTTGTTTCTAAAATGGGATGTAGGTGCACTCCAAAGCTGAGACACAGTATCCTTGAAAGCAATATGTAGTTCTGCGCTGCAACATTTATAAACAAAAGGCCCAAAAGGGGACAAAAATATGGAAAAGTTAAAAGTTTACAGTACTGCACTACCACTTCATTGCTTTTACCCAAATATTATGAAAGTTGTTCTCTTTGATCGCTACAGAGAAGCATGCAACACTGTGCCTTCATAATACTATTGCCCCCTTTTTCAGG
>OMLP01046295.1:0-12668 GCA_900302685.1 Spondyliosoma cantharus
CTCTGACACGCTGTTCTACGGCGTCTTCACCTCTCAGTGGTAGGAAGACAGAACCAACGCCTCCACATGGAGGTCCGATCAAGTTAAAAAAAGTCAATCATCAGGTGTTTTAGCAGCATGACCAAGACTGAGACAGACCAGAGTCAGACCAGAGTCAGACCAGAGTCAGACCAGAGTCAGACCAGAGTCAGACCAGAGTCAGACCAGAGTCAGACCAGAGTCAGACCAGAATCAGACCAGAGTCAGACCAGAGTCAGACCAGAATCAGACCAGAATCAGACCAGAGTCAGACCAGAGTCAGACCAGAATCAGACCAGAATCAGATCAGAGTCAGATCAGAGTCAGACCAGAATCAGACCAGAGTCAGACCAGAGTCAGACCAGAATCAGACCAGAATCAGACCAGAATCAGACCAGAGTCAGACCAGAGTCAGACCAGAGTCAGACCAGAGTCAGACCAGAATCAGACCAGAATCAGACCAGAGTCAGACCAGAGTCAGACCAGAATCAGACCAGAATCAGATCAGAGTCAGACCAGAGTCAGACCAGAATCAGACCAGAGTCAGACCAGAATCAGACCAGAATCAGATCAGAGTCAGAGACTGAGTTTTATCTCTGATCTTCTTCAGGTCTTCGGGTCCAGAATCTGCCGTGTGCGTCTTCAAACTGCAGGATATGAGGGAAGTGTTCACGCAGAGCTACAGAACCTTTGACATGCAGACACACCAGTGGAGTCCTCTGGTGGGAAAACACTCGTACCTGGGGAAGGTACGAAGGTCACATTCAAACAGAATGTTGAGTACAGACGGTGTTCAGCCACGTCCTGTCTCGTCTCTTGGTTTTATGTTAGCCATAAATCTTTGTTTTCAATTCTAATGAAGCCGAGCCAATAGAATAACACAAGCAGCAGACAGCTGAACACATCGACATCCAATCAGACAAACAAGGAAGCAACAAACAAACCAGCGCTCAGACAGACTGTGAGTCCTGCAGCGCTGAGTATTCAGATTCTCAAGTACTAAAACCAGACTGCAAACATGTAACATACAGGTCAAAATCCTGAAGTGAAATGGAAGCATCTGTTTCTGTAAACATGAAGCCCTGATGGTCTTCAGATGGTTCCGTCATTCATACCTTGATTTCCTGATTCAAACGGACGCGGTCGTTGAAAAGTAAATATCTGCTCACTGTTTTTGTACCAGACGAGAAAAGCAAACAAGTTATTGAGCATGAAAATATAAAATAATGGAATGTAACATAAACAGACGGCTGTCGTCAGATGTTGTTGTGAGACTCTCATGTTTCCTCACAGTGTGGACTCGGCAACGCCTCAGATTCTGAGTTGGCGGAGGTGAAGAGGAGCTTCCTGACCAGCGACAGTGTCAAACCAGACGGCGGTGGTCCGATCGTTGTTTCCTCGAGGGAGCGGTACAGTCGTGTGGCCGCGATGGTGACCGAGGCCGCCAACGGCAAACAGTACACCGTCCTCTTCCTTCTCACAGGTGAGGCGTCGTACTGAACGACAAGAGTTCAAACCTGAGATAGACCCGAGAAATGTCACCTGGAAATCTGTGTGAGAAGTTGTTGATCGTGTCTCTGTCTGACATCCAGAGTCTGGATTCCTGCACAAGGTGGTTTTGTTTGCTCGGGGTGCACAGGTCATTGAGGAGATTCAGGTCTTCACACAAGCTCAGCCCATCAAAAGCATCCTGCTGTCCTCCGCCAAGGTAAAGTTCACACCTGCAGGGCACCATGACGAAATTCACAAAGTCTGAGAGTCTGAAAGTCTCTAACATCCAGACGTCGAGATGACACCAGAGAACAGAAGTATACAACGAGGTGTCGTCTGCGTAGTGACGACTGTCGGAACAGTGATCCTACAGAGACACACACACACACACACACACACACACACACACACAGATACACACTGGTTGCTCTGAACATGAACATGTGTGACAGCGTTCAATCAGAGTTGGTTCTGGTCCTGTAGGGAGTTCTTTACATCGGGACATCGGAGGGCGTGACAGCGGTACCTGTGGCCAACTGCTCCATCTACAGAACCTGCGGTCAGTGTGTTCTGGCCAGAGATCCTCTGTGTGGGTGGAGCCGCACCAGGAGCGTCTGCACCCGTCTGGACGGGAGTGACGACAACATGTGAGAGTGACACATTTATAAATCCTCGCCGGTTCTGTAGCCTCAGATTCAGCTGCTGAAAGGAGTTCTTGTTCCCTTCAGAACCTCTCGTGGACGATCACATGTTTCAGGTGGTTCAAGCCTGAAACATGTTTAACTTTCAGTTTATATAGAAATAAATCCTTTATACTAATTATCGCTTTTCTTTGGATCGAGAGCATCAGGTGCTGTTGACCGTCATCATATAATCATTACAGAGTGTTTACAGTCTGATGACTTTATTTAAATATCATATATCATATCATTACTTTGTCCCATTTCATTTGTAACCATCATTCAATCACGGTCCCTCTTTGTCTTTGAGACACCAGTCAAGTCTATCTCTCATTCATATGTGACCTGATATGAACTCTTGTCCGTCTTGAATCCAGAGATGTTTGATGTGTTTGAGAGGCAGCACAGAGGGTTGAACTCCACATGAAGTGTTGTAATAAACCATCACCATCAGGACGACTGACAGGATGTGGTTTCCTCCTCAGGGCTCAGCACCTGGAGGACGGCGATGTGGAGCAGGTGTGTCGTGGACAGACCAGGAACAGCGAGATCACAGGTAACATCCTGTCTATGAGAGATGGTCGACACGTGAAGCTTCTGTTCACGGTCTGCTCGTTATCTTCTGTCCTCAGATGTTAATCATCAGCATGACGAGTCATACTAGCAGCTCTGTCTCTACATACACAGCAGGGCTTCGAGCTAAATGCTAATATCAGCATGCTAACATTCTCAAACAACAATGCTAAGTTTAATGTACACCGTGTTCATTATAAATCATGTCTCCAGCTGTGGACTCCGACACTTCACCTGACTGTACATCATCAGGTGGAGGAGAGGAGGACTGAGGCTAATGTTGGGGTCAACTGTTTCTTTAACTTAGCATGCTAATATCAGCTAATTATCAGTAAACACAGAGTCCAGCTGAGGCTGATGTCATCAGTCTTACAGATATTTGGTCTTAAACCAAATAAGCATGTTACCTGATGATGGCGCTGCACCAAAGGTCACTAAAGTTGTGAGCGGTCATCCTGAAGGGAACATGAACGTCTGAACCTCATTTCCTCACATGTGACCTGGTGGTGGAGCTGGAGGAAAGCTGGGTTCATCCTCTGGGGAATGGGTGTTGAGATATTTCAGTTTGGACCCGAGGAGGTGACTCAGTCCCGTCTCAGGTTCTCACTTGTATTTATTCTCACATGTTCTTCCTACAGATGTCAGTGTTCACGTGAACGAAGTTGTGACGCTCGCGTGTGTGAAACCTTCCAACCTAGCCGCTCTGACCTGGACCTCCTCTCGACTCAAAGCCCAGACAAAGAAGCTCTTCCTCCAGTCAGCTGATGGCACTTTGAGCTTCATCACCACCGCCGCCACCTTTGGGAGCTACCGCTGTGAGGCAGAGGAAGGCAGGTACAAGGAAGTGGTCACGAGCTACAACGTCCGACCTTTCGCTCCTCCGCGCTCCATGAGCCCCATTACAAAGGTGAACAATGAGCCTCCGCCGAGCAGCGCAGACGAGTCCTACGAGGACATTTCAACTGAGAGAGCACCGACTTCCACCACTCCAACTTCAGAACAGCCAGAGGACGACAGGAGAACCGACATCGGGGATAAATTCACGACTAATCTGAAAGAAGAGACCAAGTCCAACACAGAAGATTCTGGATCAAAAAACGACCCTGACTTCAACCTGACGTCCAAGAACAACGCTCAGGTGGAGGATCAGCCCGACGTCACCCAGAAGAGTTACTACAGCGAGCTGGTGGTCGTCTCTCTCCTGCTGGCGGCCTGCGTCTGCGTCCTGATCCTCGCAGGACTCCACATGTGGACCCAGAGGAGAGCCGGCCTCAAACGGACGCCTCTGGTCAGTCCAGAGGTCAGCAGCAAAACGGATCCGTCCATGGAGAGCGTTCCCTCTCTGAGCTGCCCGGAGGAGCCGGAGGTGAAGGTGGAGGAGTGACGAGGAGGATCTGAAGTCCCGCTGAGTCTTCAGGAGCTCGTCTCATGGCGCTTTTCTCTCTGTGGCCGTTCCACTTCCTGCTTCTGTGTCTCATTGTATTCGTTTGTCGTTTGATGTCGAGAAGACAAATGAACTCAAACTCGTCGTCGTACATCTTTGAGCTGCTTGAACTCACGCAGATCTCCTGCTCTGTGATCGATCTGCAGGATTCATGTGTGTTTGTGATCATTATTGATCGAGATGAAATGCTCCTCAACAAAATCACCCTCAATACTTTCAAATTAAAGCTGTTCAGGTTACCTGGTGGAGATTAATTTGATCCTTCATATCACACGAGACATGAATCTGTCTCGGAGACTCGGCGGTGACGAGATGTTTCACTGCAGCAGATTCCTGAACAGGAAGTCGGACTCCGCCACACACACGAGCGTCAGCTTCAGCCACTGATGTCGACAGCAGGCCCATGTAATTCTGATCGTGTCTCTTATTTTGAAGGAGTTCTGTGTGTCATCATCGTCTAAAAGGTGTTTTTATTCTCAGACGAGTAGAAAAATATTTAACGAGACAATTTAATGTTTGTGTTTAATGAAAGCAGTCAGTAAACTGGATCAGAACAGAAAATATCTCAGATGTTTCACCACAGAAACAAATCTGATTCAAATCTGGTGATTATATTTCTAACATCTTATTTAGTTGTTTCTTCTAAGAGTGAAATGATTGAGCAGCGATTCCACTTCACATTATTGATCGACGTGTAAACAGAAGTTTGTGTACGATGACGAGATATTAACTTCATGTGTTGTAACGTTGACGTCTGAATGACTCAGCTGGGTTTTTCAAAATCAGGGATTATTTTTCGTGAATGTGTTTTGTTGATATATTTATGTTTTGAACAAAGTTATTGATCACTTTGAGTGAATGAATGTAAACAGGGTGAGATGTGGAACCTGCTGTGAATGTAAAGAGGGCTGGGACCGACAGTATTGATCAATATATCGGTGATTATCAGTAACACGTGGATAAAAACAAACAGTTTGGGTTGTTATTATTTTACAATCATTTAATAATTCAGAAGAGTTTTTCCTGTTTGTCTTGAATTTAAACTGCAAAATGTGAACATGTTGAATATTTATTGTTTTAATATTTAGAACCAAGATTTCTGATAATGCTGTTGTTATATATTGATTCATCACTTGTTCCTGTCCCGGTCCTGAATATAGTTTTAAATCTGTTTTATTGACGATGATCCGGAGTTTGTTTGTTTGTTTGTACAGAGTCAGCTGATGATCGATGGCAGTATGACAGCGTACAGATAATGTTTTATTGTAATAACTGCAGGGATAAATAGACTTCTGTTTTTGCTTTATAGAGTATTGATCTGTATTTACTTTAATCCTTCAAAGATCCTCAAACAGCTGTTTCAGTTTCTGAGCTCCTGATGACTCAGATGTGCTTCATGTGCGAGACGACGCTGCCGAAGAACCAAATGTGATCAATCGTTCTGAATGTAATAAAAGGATAAGATCCGTCTGATGATCCTTCAGGTGATTCATAGTGACCCCCTGAGGGTCAAAATACTACAACAACATTTCACAAAACAACAAAACACATTTTTAAAACACAATTCAGAAAACACAACAAAATATAACATTTCAGAAAATGAGAAGACATTTAGAAAACTTTCTCACAGAACACGAGATTTAATTGTTAACAAAATAAAAACAACTTTGTTTTTCTAGTTTTAATAGAAAACTGAAGCCAGTTATATAATAAGAATAAGAATAATAAGAACGTTATTATATCACTGTATGATTATTGTTGCTAACTTGATTATTATTCTTGAACCCTCTGATTTGTTGTGTTTGACACAAACACTCACTAAACTAAGAAACGTACAGAAAGATGTTCTGATAACATAAACACATCTGAGGTCAAATGTCCAAAGAGTCCGGTCAGCTGCTGTCAGAGAAAAATACAAGAAAGGAAAGAACCAAAGAAGAAGAAGAAGAATATTAGTTGGAATGTTCCTTTAAGCTCAGTGTTTCCTGTGTGTCAGCTCGACAGGTCAGCTGGCTTCCCTCAGTCGAATGGAGGTGACGTCACACGTGGATTCTGGGAAGTTGCGCTCTGTAGCTGTTTATGTTGCCTTCACGTGTAATCTGAGCGAAGACATCTGGCGCGGCAGACTCAGCGTGCAGGTGTCGTGTTGATGAAGGAAACCTGCCAACATTAAAACAAGTCGCACAAAGCGGTCACACAACTTTTAGACGCTCTACAAACCACCAAATCATCAAATCTGAAATATTTTCCTCCTTGTTGTTCAAGATTATAAACTTTTAGTGGCAGTTTTAATCCCTAAACTACAGCACAACATTATAATGAGGATCTGATGCTGAGCTAATGTGAATATGTCCTTTTTATTATGTAGATTAATTATATTGTAAATATGTAAAGAGTCATTCCTGCTCAGTAACTGTGTCTGTTGTATCAGAACAACTAAACAAAGTCGCTACGAGGTTAAATTTGTTTTGTTTTTTGTTTTTATCACTAATCGAAAGCAACTTGTTTGGCCGGTGCTTCATATTACGAGTTTATGATGAGCACCTGAAGGCAGCATTATCTGTGGCTCCAGTGTGGATCAGAACTTCCGCGTCTCCGCCTCAGAACTGCGAGTTTAAACTGCAGGTAAGAACCTCCGACACCACCGAACTGTGACTTTAATGACTTTAATGACTTTAATGTGCTTCAGGATGTTTAAGATGAGACTTTTACTTTAACAGCCTCCATGTTCGGAACACTTCAGCTGCTGCGTCACTGACGCGTACAGACGTGTTAACGGTTGTTTAGCTAGCAGCAGTTTGTCTGCTTTATGTTTTAATAACATGATAACTGACAACTTAAAATCTTTAATAACAATCGTGTGATTTTAAAACGTCAGCATGTAAAAGTAAATCGAACTGTCATTCTCAAGCACTTCCTGGTTCTTCATTTTCGAACTGTGAACCAGACTTCATTCAGAATTCTGTTAATTTAAGATTTCTGATCTTATCCGGAGATTCAGATATTCTGTGGAGAAGACTTTAATATCTCACATGACTCCTGAGCGTGTTCTGGTGAATTCGGTATATGAATTATAATAGGTTATGTTGTAACGTTAAGTTATTTGATGTAAAAATCAAGACATCGCTTCTCTTGTAATCTGAGCTTCTTCCGTTCCGTTTTCTATTTCCGCTTTTTCCGTGAGGGTCGCGGTGATGTTGCCCCCTTATTCAGGGGGATTACTGGAGCCTATCCCAGTTACTAAACCAGGGTTCACCCTGAATGTGTCGCCAGCTCATCGCAGGACCCTCACTGATGGCAGAGGCTGCCACGCATGGTGCCAACTGCACATCAGGAGCAATTCTGGGGTTCAGTATCTTGCTCAAGGACACTTCGACATGTAGCTCAGTTCCAGGGGAGCCTGGATTTGAACCAGCGACCTTCCGATCACTGATCGAACGGCTCTACCCACTGAGCTACAGCCGCCCCCCCATTTCCAATTTCCACCCCTATTCCTTGTTTTCAAGTGCCCCCCTGGCCCTGAGAATACAGTTACCAGGAGCAGTGGTTGAAAGTGAAATGGGACAACCCTTCAAGACCGTCATACATCATCAGTAGTTGATTTAAAGTTTGCCTCTGAAAAAAACCTCCATTTGAAGGGACATGTAACCCTCACACTTCACCCTATCTCAACAAGAATCAGGTAGGGGCAGGGGATATATTGGGATTGGCTGGGGAAGGGCATTTCTGTAAAGTGTTTGAATGTTCTCACTGTGCAAATGAGGCAAAGGGTGTTATGATGACTGTAATCAGCATTATAGAGCAATGCATACTGATGCATCGGATAGTGGATAAGAGAAATGACACCCAGGTACATTCACTAAATGTGGTATCAACCAAGGATGGAGCAGTAAAACTCTATTTGTGCCGCTTGTTTATAGCTCAGTATTACTTTACCCTGTTTCACCAGCAGGATACTAAGGCTTTTTGTATGATCTGAGAGCTCATTAAGACATGATGCAGGAGAGCTAATTCAGTTCTGTTACTCATCTGTAACATAAATTAATATGAGCTCAAGACCGTAAAGCAGAATGTAAACTGTGGTACATACAAATGTCTTCATCTGTAATTTACTGACATAAACCTTCACCTTGTGTGCTTTTCATGTCATCAAGTCTTTCATATACATGGAGAATCAACCTACTGTACTTGTTTAGATGGTGGGGAAACTGAATTAAGGATGGGGAGAACATACAAAGAGAAAAAAACCTGAAAGGATTCAACCACGCCCGTGGCTGCTAGTTCCACATAGGACGAACCACTGTGGCTTCCTATCTTGAAGCCTGGCAAACACGCTAGCCATTAAAACTGAAAAGGCTGATAACATGTCAATTTTGTGTTGATAAAACAAAAAACTTCTGTATTCAGTGAGAAGTCAAATGGCGTAGTGTGCATGATAAACCCTGTAATTCCTTCTGCACCAGTGCATTTTGATAAGAGCCTGTCACTCTGACACACCTCTACCAGTCATATCAAAGCATTACCGCCAATCCTAATTAGCTTCCACCTGTCAGTCAGTCCCAGCGGCTGAAGTTAACTGGGGAGGGAGCTGCCTACCAGTTTATACAAACAGGCAATCAATCAATCAATCAATCAATCAATCAATCAATCAATCAATCAATCAATCAATCAATCAGATGCTTTTGGCAGTGTAATCAAAGGCATACTTTAGCAGCTGGACAATGAAATTGAGGTAAAACTTGTATTACCCCTCCAAAGGCTATTGATGGTGCAATAGAAATAAAACAAAATGGAATGATGCAATGGTATATTATATAAAAATAAATTATGGTTTAAATTACTTTATTGTGCCTACATGGGGATTGATAAACATCAGATAGACTGTTCAAGTGCATCTTGCTTCCCAGAGTATATGCTTACACAGATGCCCACATCAACTCCCACACAAATACTTAGCTACCTTTGAACCGCTCCAAACACATCCATGTATCTGTCATTTACTCCAAAATGCTGTTTGCAGTTCCTGAGCCTTATGATAATAACAGTAAATATGTGATGCAGCCTGATCCCCAGACAGATGCCTGACCACAGCCTGCAGACGTTGTCTTTCAACTAGCTTTGCTTAATTTGCTGCATGAGCTGCCACTATTCTGTTGTCGGTCAGAAAAAACCTATAGGCCTCTGACATCAGAGGTGATCAACAATCTGCATGTGGAGATGCTTCACTTTGGGTGGCACTTGTAATCAAGGAATATGCTCAGGACAGTCCCACAGACAGTGAAATAAGGTGCCTTTTTCAACATTGCATTTAACACAGATATCAGGAATATTTGGATTCATCTTGTTCAGTCTATCCGGAGTAATATAAATTCTCATAATCCAATTATATTTAATCAGTCTGAGATGGGTATTTATTGTTAGGAATGGAGCTTTCGAGCACACCTCCCTCCAGTCCTCCTCCGAGATGTCTTTTTGCAAGTCATTTGCCCATTGAGTTTTCCTATGCTCAGTAGAGTCTTTCTGATTTTTTACCAGTATGTTATATAGTAATCTCTGACCCTTGCTAGTACAATTATTCACTTCTAAGTTTTCTAATATGGATAAAGGGGGTTGTATATAGGAGTGCGTCTGTGCATAAACAAAACTCCTTAGCGAGAGAGCGCACCCCTGACGGGATTGGTGGAGACCTCTGCCATTGGGTCAGTACAAAGTGTCTCAATTCATTTTCGAAAGTAGTTACCAAAGCCAAAGAGAGATAGCACATGAAATAAATAGCTCCACTCCACTCTGTTGAATGCTTTTTCAGCATCTAAAGACAGAATGGCGGTGTCAGGGGTTCCCTCCCTCGCATGTATCAAATTCAACACCCTTCTGACATTATTGAAGGCTTGATGGTTTTTCACAAAACCATTCTGATCTGGATTGATCACAGTTGGAAGCACCAGATCCAGTCTTCTAGCCATTACTTTAGCAATAATCTTAGCATCTGTGTTAGCAGTGAAATGGGTCTATGAGATGTGCAACTGGTAGGGGACTTATTGGGTTTCAAAATACAGTAAGTGTTATCTGCGCGCTCCTCAGGGAATCTGGGAGACTACCCTGTTGAAAGGCCTCCTCATACATAGCCAAAAGAGGTTCAATTATTTTATCTTTAAATATCTTAGAAATATCAACTGGTATACCATCAGGGCCTGCGGCTTACTTACTCATATTGGTAATAGCGTCAGTGATTTCTGAGGCATCTAGTTTCCTATCCACATGTCCTTTAAAATCATCTGGCATGGAAGGAATATAAAGATTGTCCAGGAATTCAGATTGTGTTTCCAAATTTTCTGAGGATTCGGATGTATATAATATTTTATAGTAGATGGAGAAGGCATCATTTATTTCCAGAGGGTCTGCTGATATTGCTCGACTCTGAGTTTGAATTGCAGTAATTGCCCTGTCTGCACCCAATTTTTTTTATTCGCCAGGCCGACAATCTCCCCGGTTTTTCACCTTGATCATAGTAACTCTGTTTGAGCCGGATGAAACTATTTTTTGCTTTCGATGAGGACAATTCCTCATGTTGGGCTTTAAGTAACGTTAATTAGGGCCCGAGCAGGTCACAGACCTGCGAGGTTTTGTCCCAAATGATCGCATTTTTCACTGCCTGAACAAGCCCCAAAACTCACCAAACTTGGAATATAAGTCACACCTGCTGAAAAATGTTATTATCTATTGTCGTTCTGAATTTCCACTACTAGGTGGCGCTATAATCAAGGAAAGTGCGTTTTGCCTTATAACTTCCATATACTTTGTCGCACATTCAAAAACCTTATATCCACGCGTTCACTGAATTGTGCTGCACATCGTGAAATATGCCACGGCCACTTCCACTAACTTTTTTTCGCTAGCTCGCGAAATTTCGACCTACTTTTTCGAACTCCTCCCAGGCAATTTCACCGACATGCACGAAACTTTGCACAAGGCATCTGTGGACCGTCCTCACAAAAAGTTATGGAAATAATTTTGATAGTCCAAACGATACTCTTATTAAACTTATTAAATGACAACTTCCTGCAGATTTCGTTCCAAGCAGGAAGTGATGCATATCTCCACATTTGTGTGTCCGAATGACATGAAACTCATGTTCCTACTTCCCCACGAGCCCCTGAGGCTCTGTGCAAAATTTCAGGCGATGACCAAAAGGTGGCGCTCTTTAAATTCAACTAATTTATATCTCCACATCGGTTCTTCGGATTAACACAAAACGTGGTACACTTATTGTCAATGCCCTCCTGAGGATATCTGACGAAGGGGTTACCGATCTGACACCAGATGGCGCTCTGGTGCCAGTTTCATTTTATATTTGGCCCTGTGCCCACACCATAACACTTATGGAAATGAAATTCATAGGGGTGGTAAAGACTGGCCCCTGTAACTCACACACCAAATATGACCTGCAGGTGGCACTGAATGGCTCTGTAGCGCCCGATATTGTGACGCCCCACCTCAGCCCCGCCTCCCACAAGCACGTACAGGAACGATATTCGGTGTGCTCATCTATCATGAGCAAATGCACAAAATACCCTCTTGGACCAATACCGTCACTCCAACAGGAAGTCGGCCATTTTGATGTGAATGCGCCATTTTTGCACAAATTCATGCCTCGTTGAAAAATTATCTCGTCCCGGAGATTTAACAGTCTTGACATTTAGTCAGCCTCATCCTCATGACTTGAAGATGAAAAGTTATGGAAATCATTATCGTACGTCATACCTGCTGGCCATGATGGTGCAAACCATTTCTTTCCTCCCTATGAAGCATCCAGCCTCTGCCCCGCCTCCCACATGCACATACAGGAATCATATTCGGTGTGCACATCTATCATGAGCAGACGCACAAAAAACCCTCTTGGACCAATACCGTCACTCCAACAGGAAGTCGGCCGTTTTGATGTGAAAGCGCCATTTTGTTGACAAATTCATGCCTCATTAAAAATCTCCTCCTAGAGTTTTAACGCCACAGTCTTGACATTTAGTCAGCCTCATCCTCATGACTTGAAGATGAAGACTTGTGGAAATCTTTGTCGTACGTCATACCTGCTGGCCTCAGCGGTGCAATACATGTAAATCAGTGATGTTTCCTGACAGAAACTATTTTTACCAGCCTTCTGGCACACTCTGCTGGACAAAATACGTCATTACACCCACTTCAAATTATCCAAAGCATGTGTCCTGCATTATTGTCTTCACAGTTTATCTCAATTGGTTACACACAAATACTGGTACTTGGGACACAATGCCCAAAACATGTAACTCATGCACCAACCACCTGAATCAATTCTGCTAAACTACAAGCACAATTCCTTATTTAAACTCAAATTTCAGTTCTAAAGCACACTTTTTTCAAAACACTACACACAATTCTCTGCATTTGGCCAAATTTTCATGAAGAAAATCTCTTGTTTTCAAATTGAA
>OMLP01046299.1:2500-12273 GCA_900302685.1 Spondyliosoma cantharus
TGCTTACGGTTTATCTTGGGGTAAAATTTTAGATGAGACTTGTAGAATAATATGATTTGGATTAAATATTACTATTTTAAGCTTAGATTTGTTTTCTTTTCCTGACGTAAGCACCTCAGTACATGGTTAATTAAAGCCCAACCTGAAATTTCAAAGTACAACAATAATTTCTGTTTTACAGTTTCTGGCTATGATAAACGGTTTTAAGATTTTAAAGATTTTTTTTTTTATTTACTTATTTAAGAAAATATGCCTTTCAAACTGGCCAATTGGTTTTGAGGCCACTGTTAGCATTCTGCACCAGTCAGTGAAAAATAACATGTTCTCTGTTTCTAGTGTGACCTGGTCTACACCTTCTTTCATCCAATTGCGCGAGATGACAAGACAGAAGGTTTAGATGCCACGCCCAAAGCACCAGGTAAATAAAACCTGCAAGTCCCATTGCAAGTCCCATTCTCAAGTATTTGAGAATCTGTCATATAACCTTGTCATACTCATTGTATGACAAGGTTATATGACAGTGAGTATGATACAGAGAGATTGCAACAATCAGCTGTAATGTCGGTAATCATTTAATAGTAGACAGACAGACAGACAGACAGATAGATAACAACACAATGAAATAAGAGGAACAACCTAGACATTAAAACAGCAATAAAAAATGCAATATACAAAAATGTATAAAAAATGTATAAATAGGCAGAGTAATTGTAGTGCACAATAATTCTAGTTTTTTATTGCTTTACAAAGTATGTGTCTATTTTTATATGGGAGTATTCTCCTCGTAACAACTTCATGAATGTGATGTGGTATCTGATTGTTGCAGAGCCTCCACTGAGTCCCACTTCTGGCCGGGTGGAAGGAGAAGTGAAGCTCTCAATCTCCTACAGGAACAGCACTCTCTTCATCATGGTCATGCACATCCGAGATCTGGTAAAGTTATTTCATACATATCCTGAGACAGTTACATGCTGTTTCATTATTAGTTTGTGTGTCTACCTGCTGTCATACTAATAATCCATCGTCTCCACCTCAGGTTTCCGAGGACGGAACAGATCCCAACCCATATGTGAAAACCTACCTGCTTCCAGATCCACAAAAGACTTCCAAACGCAAGACCAAGATCTCGAGGAAAACCAGGAACCCTACTTTCAATGAGATGGTGAGGAAATACTAAAACATTATTGCCTCTATTTATATGTTCCTCAACTCAAAGACATAAACATTCACTTGTTCCTCCTCTTCCTCTGCAGTTGGTGTACAGTGGCTACAGCAAGGAATCCCTGGGCCTGCGGGAGCTACAACTGAGCGTGCTCAGCGCCGAGTCACTGCGTGAGAACTACTTTCTGGGCGGCATCACGCTCAGACTCAAAGACTTTGACCTCAGCAAGGAGACGGTCAAGTGGTACAAACTTACGGCCGTCCCCTACTTCTAAGTCCCCACCTGCCTCTCTGACCTCTCCAGAAACAAGCTGCATTCACATCACATGGGAAAGTTGGCAGATGCAGCCTTACTTGAAAATCACCTCAGTTTCGGTTCATAAAAATGTTATTCTGACATTATCAAATTGTAAGTATACGTTGTGATATTTTAATTTCAAATCTAACAAACCAAACGGACCATTTCTTTTACAGTTCTTTTACACACATACTTTCGCATGTATCACTAAGTACATATGTGTTGGATAACTGATTGGTATCGGCTGATTCTATAGAGTTTCATTGTGGTATTCTTACAGCTACCACAGGTTGAACACCTCCAAACCTTTGTTTGCAATAACGACCATGTTGCTTCTGTGATTTTTCCCATATGACATGAATGCAGACTGAAAAACTCCTTCAGACGCACCCTCAAAGGGCGATCAAACAGGCCGATTCTCAAACCCTCAAAGAGGAACCTTGCTCTCCATTCTTCCCTTTTTTTTCTTTAACTAATCAAGATTGTTTCTGTGACGAACAATCTCCACTTATTTTGTCTCTTTTTTCCTAAAATATAACGAAGAGCTGTAATGTTTTGTACATTTTGATATTAGAGGACCAAAACGGCTTACTTTCAAAAGAGTATATATAGATTGACACATTTATTTTTTAAGGAATAGAAAAGGGGGCTAATTTTTACATTTTCCTTGTTTATTTTCTATATAGACAAATAGGAGGCATCAGGGTTTCCTGCTTTGCAGCAGACACGTCTGGGTATATTAGTCCAACATACCAGATTCCAGGAAATCGTCAGTGACCTTACGATTCCCCAAGAATGTGCCAAAAGTAAAGAGAGGGAAAGTAAATCATACCACTCTCCCAAGTAGGGAGCTCAACAGGGTGCCTTTGTTTGTGCTCACAATCTCTATAATGCTCATCTTGGCCTTACTGCTATATATATTTTATTAACAATCTGATATGTCCTTATTAAAGAAAAATCTATATTCTGTAAAGCTATATCAGTAGTTCTTCCAGAGCAGGTCTAAAGGTTTTTTGTAACAGTGGACTGCCACTAAATGCACACTACCAGGTCTCTTGATTACTTGACTATTTTCACACAGCACACCTTAAAGGGGAATTTGTATCATAAGCTTTGAAACACACTATTGTCTGTGTTCTGGATGAAGAGAATATGGTTGCTCAATATCTCTGATCATAAGTCAGTTCAGTGTTTCCTTCAGGTGGTTTAAAACCACATGTCAGAATTTTTAAAATGAATTTCAGAGACTTTGTAAAAACTGGAGTCTGGACATGAGGCTGATTCAGTTCAGGCAACAATACCACACTCACTCCCAGTGCCTAATAGTGGTGTAATGACGCCATGATGATTAAATGGGTAAACTTAAACTGCCAGTGAAGTTCAGATCCAGCAAGGTTTTATTTTCTCATGAAATACATTCTGAGTTTTGAGGCAAACTGAACATAAATCAGCGCTTTAAAGGCAACTTTACCTTACAACATCTCCACAAAAAGGGAACAAGATCCTGAGCAAGAGATTAGCTGCTTTCCTCTCCACTCGCTAACTATAAATTGTTGTTAATGTTTAATAAAGAAATTAAGATGAATTTATCTGAAAAGTTTTTTTTAAGAGAAGATCTACAAGACATTTGTGATCTAAGGGCAACACTCACACTATGAATATTAGTGACTTGATCCACTCTTTTAGTGACTGTACAAAGAACGCAAGCAGAGTTTGTATTAACATGGCCAGTTATTTATTCTTAATTGGTGACCTGTAACCCAAATGGATCAGTGTGTACTGTAATCCCTCTTTCCTAAAGCATATTAAATGTTTTTGGAACCAATATTATGTGACATTTTGTTTGTTTCTGTTGTATTAAACAGAAGTTGTACTGAAGGTGAAGTGCATGAATTATAGACACATGGCAAGTTGTTAATTGCCATGCAGTATGAACCATTACAGTGAAACAGTCATTGGCAATGAAATTCTTATATCTTAGTGCTTTTACAGATGCTGTACATATAAAACAAATCATGTAAGTGCAACAAAATTTGACAGCTAGTTGCACATAGATATGTTTTGATCCATGAATATGTACTTTGAAGTGCTTTTTAACATATTTTTATCCAAATAAGTGCAGCGTGAGTAACCTATAAGATTGTATCCTTTCAAATCAGTGGTTTAAGTACAGCTGCTTACTTCTACTACTGCAGTTACACTTATGACTGCCAATTAATACACATGTGAATTTGGTTAGTTCATGACAAGATGGGAGAAAGGTTGCCTGCCAGATGTAAAAAATAATTATTACAGTTTTAAACATTCTTTAAATATGTAAGATCCCTAACTGTTCATTATATTTCATAATCTGTGCAGGGCTGGAAGAGTAAAACTTTGTGCAGGAAGTCAGTCAATTAAGGGAGCTTGGGATCCTAGTATCAGTGAGCATCTTAACAATACAAAAAAAAATGTTTTAAGCCTGATTCCCACCATTAACTTTCAGTTTTGGCCTTGCAAGAGACAAAGTTTGAGCTCCCATTACAGAGAATTCCCCGTCTGCATTTTCCCAAAGTTAGCCAAACCACAAGATGATGACCTCAAATGTCTTGTTTTGTCCACAACCCAAAGTTATTCAGTTTACTGTCATGGAGGAGGCACTGGAAACAAAATTACTACAATTAGTATTACATCAATTATCACTTAATTGTTGCAGATCTTGTATATTCCTATACTTCTCTACAGCAGCGGCGGGCCACCACAGCAATTAATTGTTTAAAAAAAGGAAATCAGTAAAGTACTCTTTGACAAGTGACAATGTGTTAAAGGACTAACATTTTGACTTTGAACTGACCCCAAGATTACTCCCATCCACCAGTTTTAACAGACAAGAATTTTAAGGGTACATACTGGGATCATAATTTAGGATAGCTACAGGTTCTACTTATTATGAAACATCATAATTTTACTTATCAGAATAGAAGAGTACGAGTCTGATTGGGGGTTGTTTTTAAACCTGATACTGTGTCCAGATAAGAAAACATCTGTGAAAAACAGGAAGTATCATCAAACCTGCCTGCGCACAGCTGATCGTGACGTCATACGTCAACATGGCGGACTGGAATAGAGGTAATGTTTTTGACACGTATTCATTTCTAAATGTTGAGACTTTTACCGCCTCTCGCAGGGCAGAGCTAACGTCACAGCGATGTAATGGAGTTTATAACATAAACTACAATTCAGACTAGTAGTTCACTTTGTGTCTGGGTTTGTTTCCTCACTTGGAGCCGAACACAAGTCTGGAGCTAGCTAGCAGGCTAACTAGCTGAAGACGTTAACGTTTTAGAGCTTCTGGGTTATGTTGCTGTCCGAACATGAAACAGCTCTGGACTACGATGAAAATACCAACATTATTGTTCCTGGTGTTAGTAATGAGCTTAATTTAATATGAGTACATAGTTACCATCTAAAACTCCGAGGATGAGGTGAACTCTCGTTAGCCTTGTACATTTAAACTTAATTTAACTTAGTTAATTAGCTTGTTTACTGAGGAACAAACAGAACCTTGTTAACATAACATGGAAAATGATGTTTCCTGTCACATAAATCTGGGTCTATTCCATATCTCACACCTCGACAGAACTAACCTTACTCTAACCCCAGCCAGTCATCTACTAGCTGTGCCAGAAACTTAAAGGATTACTCCACCAATTTTACACATTATAGTGTGTTTACAGATCTTGGGGAGCACTGCTGCATATGTCAAAAAAGTAGTATAAAGCCATCCGTGGCTCCAGAGGAAGCTGGATGTAATGTGATAAACTTCCTCCAGGGTTGTCACCCAGTGGCTGAACTTTACAGGGAACAGAGTGATGAAGCCACGACATATTTTTGTTGGCTAACCCAGAAGTTAGCAATACCCTGGTTCCCTCTGTGGGATTTCTGAATTGAATTTTGGAATATCGCCAGAAATACATGCTGTGGAAAACAAGCTTATGATACTTAAACGTTTTGTTCAGCAAGATAATCTTCACAGATGAAAACCACTGTTGTGTGTTTTGAAGGTAATTAAATCACCAGAAGTAAAAAGTAAACGTTAGGCTAAAAACAGACTACATTGCAGTTGCATGACTTAAACATAACCACCAAGTGTCTTACTGCACAATTATTGTACATGTTTTCTGTAAATTGATCAATCTACATGTGTTAAGGTTAGAGTCATATAAAAATAGTTTGTAACTTAAGTCGCCCTGTAAAGAAAAAGTATACATAATGTCTACAAGTGCCTGCTCAAACTAAGTTATTTCTTTAACCACTGTTTCCAGGTCATGGTTCTGTGGAAGACATGCTGGATGCCGAAAACAAACGGATAGCTGAGAACCTGGCCAATAAAGTCTCCAGACTGAAATCTGTGAGTCACAACCAACAATCACTCTCTTCATCTGCCTATATCATAAATTCCAATAAATCTGTAAATGTTTTTTAGACGAGGCAATTCCTCAGGTTTAACCACCTGTGGAATCGCCTCGGCTAAAAAACATTTACAGATTTGACCTGACCTACAGTCCACAGAGCTTTGGGTATTAATGTGTCACTGTCATGTGTCATATGCGGGACAGATGGTAAAGCCCCTTGAGAGAAGTTTGGGACGATAAGATAAATAATTATTCACTAGACACTGATGTACAGTATGTACTTTTCTTGAAATCAGCATTGATATCTGTCGTTTGACACTCAGATTGATTTATGTCATTAATCCTCTCTTTATGAAAGTGCAAGACCTGCCATTTTAACCTTTGATCCTCTGTCCTGTCTCTGAATCTGACAGCTGGCATACGACATCGATAGAGAAGTAGATGATCAGAACGAGTATCTGGACGGCATGGTGAGTCCTTCCAATCCATGAAGCCATATGGAAATGTATAACTAGCCTTTGTTTTTGTGTTTCCCATTGCATGGGACATCCTTGGAAAGAGCTGGCTTCTGATTAATTGACAGGTGTCAATTTAAATGATATGCATCGTCTATTCTTTCTCTCAGATGATTATTTCCATTCGTCTTAGCTGATTTTTTTTTCAATTCAACAAAAACACATCCTGTGATTCTGAGCCATAAGTATGCTTTTAAAGCCTTAAGCTGTAGATATTGAATGGCATGGATTGTTACTTTTTATAGGATACAAGTACATCAAGTGACTGCCATTAAAAAGGCTTCAAAACTAGATGCTACTGTCCACTGACCTTCGGATACATCCACACAACTTTTCTGGGGTTTTTTATGTACAGGAGTGTTAAATTACAGATTGTCTCTATTATTCTGCCTGCTACACTCTCCAATTTGTGAAAGCCCCTTCACAATCTTTTCCCTTTCGCCTCTCCTTTGTCTATAAGGATTCGAACTTCCTAAGTGCGACAGGTCTGCTGACCGGCAGCGTGAAACGTTTCTCCACCATGGTCCGATCCGGCAGAGACAACCGCCGCATCCTCTGCTACGTGTCTGTGGGCTTGGTCCTGGTCTTCTTCCTGCTTTATTACCTGGTCTCCAGAATTCAACGCTGATGGAAAAAACAGATCACTGGAGCTGGTCCTAATGTGGAGCTCAGACTGTAGAATATGACATCATAATCATCTCTGTGGTTGTCCTGCACAGGAGAAGACTTTATTCTGCACCAAACTGAGAAAACAAACCGGAATGCTGAAAACATTTAGTTGATTTGTTGGACTGAACAGCAGGGAGTTTTGGTGCAGGGGAAACAGTAGTGGGTGTGACCATGCCTAATATGTATACATATACAAAAAAATGCCTGGACTTGGGGCTTGTCCACTGGGCACGGTCCCTTCCTATGGCAGCCAGGAAGTCTTAATATGGGTAAAGAGAAGGTACAGCAGGTGGGAGTGGCACCAACTACAGTTGACATTTCATCACAAGGGTAGCTGGGTCTCAGTTCCAGACTGAAAAATAATTTAACTGTTAACTAAGTTTTGAGTCCTAGCTGCTCAAATTCAAAATTACTTAAATATATATAGAGGACTAAAAAACAGGGTGGTGTTGACTATTGACTCACATAGCGCGAAAAGACTCTGAGCTGCAAAAAGTCAAATTAAATGTTTAAGTTTGGCAAGACAGCTACTGTCAGGAGGGAAAATATTAAGCTTTTTCTTTATGAAGTTTAATTTCCATTTTGATTGATGTCAACATGCATAATTTGCTATTTCCTGTCAAAGCCTAAAAAAATGTTTTGTTTTCTTTTTTAAGATTTTTTTTTTGTGTTCAATCTGGGAAAGCAATGGGGATTTGGACACAGCATGTGACGATTTGCTGTTTAGCGTAGGAAGTGACACCAGCACTTGCTATTGGCTGGTCTTTGGTGCACCAGGTGATGTCACCATGTGTTGAAGGACTGTCAACTAACTGTTTCATTTTCATGTCTCTTTGTTTTTTATATTATTTTACAGCTCAATGTTAACATAGGTTTGTGAAAGCAGCTTGCTGTTAGCTTTTTTCTAAGCATCTAATGATATTTTATATATTCTGTTCAGTTGATTGACAGGAGATAAAATTATAGGCCAATACTATATACTGTAACATGTGATTCTATTTTTAAAAAAAAAAAAAGTATTTAAACATCAGTTTGTTCAGTTGTGTTTTACTTTAGTCTCATGAGCAGGATTATCTCATTGTGTGTTTGCAGTTCAGCCTGTTTCCTTCAAATAATCGAGAAGAATAATTGGGACCTGTTCTGTTTGGTACAGGGACATTTGCATTGTTATAATTTGTCTTCTTAAATTACATCCCACATCCAGTCCTTCTGAAAGAGACAAAAGAAGATTTAAAAGGGTAATAAAGAGTTTACTTTCTCTATCTGTTTACATTCCCGCTGTCTGGACTGCTAATCAGCCACAGCCAACATTTAATATTGTTATTATAATACACAAATGGTTTTAATTATGGAACTTGTAGGAGATAATAGCAAAAAATATATTTATATAACACAGTCTTCATTGAAAAGAGAAGAATATTTTTATTTTCATAACATAGTATGACTGAGATAAATTGCATTTCAATGGAAATAATTTATAATTTAATCATAGACCAATTGCAACAATATATCACATATAACAAGTCGGATTTTTATTTCTTTTATATTTATGTGAATGTTATTTCCCAATATGAAATTATAAATGCTTCATGTTCAAACCAGGAATAAAGTTCTTATACTTTGCCTTTAAGTAAGAATATTGAAATCACCCTTTAAAGTTACAGAGGGCAACCCCCCTACAAAGTTTTTACCTCAAAAATATAATTTGAAAAACACAATTAAAGAATGGACATATGAGTTTGTTGAAATGGAATTTAACATGCAATAAATTGTATATATATTTTCATTATCTGAACCCTGTGAAGTTCTTTCCATATGTGTATGTTTTGGCCAACGTACAACCTTCATGATCAAAGTGACAAGTAGCAGTGAGAGGACCACTGCTGTCTGTAGTAATGTGAAGCTAAAAGAAAAGAAGCCTCCGTAACATTATATCTTAAGGGAACAAATCACTATACATTTACTAAATTAGATGTTTAATGTAACCTGCAATTAGAAAAATAGCCCTGTACTCCAGAGACACAAAATAAAGCGTTCAGTAAAGTGAAGGGGATGCTTATTTACTGTGCAGAATATTCAAAGGATTATCACATCCTGTTTTTCTGACATCAGGGACAATGTTGGAAATATACTGTCACCGATATACATAGAGACAATCCATGAATTAAAATATAAAATACAAAAATGAAAAATAATTTTAAAAAAACGGAAAAAAGTCAAAATTGATCAAAAATTAGGTGCAGAAATTACAAGGACAGGACTGGGACAAAAATGCGTCACTGTTTGAACGGTTAGGACTGATGTCCTTCTTTGATCAACTTTTATCGACACATTGTCAGGATGACAGTAAATAGAAATGCATTTATATGAAAAATCTATAAATGAAAACCAGTCTTGGGGAAGTTACTTCTAAAAAGTAGTGTTTGCTCGTTACTTCTTAAAATAGTAATCCATTACTTTACTTAGTTACCCTCTTTGGAATGTAACTTTTTACGTTACTCGTTACTTTTATGGTGCTCGACTTTGGGCAGAACCCCATCTCATTTCCTAAATGTGTATAGGCCTACATAAAGTTCTACTATGGAGGAGATAACAGGTATTTCTTTTGTGCTCTTTAATATGAAAAATGCCACAAACGGAGCACTTGACAAGAAAACAACAAGTCACCGTTGGTTGTGGAGCTCCGCCTCTTGCCATGATGACTGGCTGCTCTCTGCATGCTATTGCTAGTAGCAG
>OMLP01046299.1:12293-33260 GCA_900302685.1 Spondyliosoma cantharus
ACAGACGTCACATTTACATGTCAGGATCTGGTTGTTATAGACAGATTCAATATTTAACTGTCATGTATCATCACAGTAACAGCGTTACATACATTAGCAGCTGTAAACACTCGTAAAAACATTATAATAATCAATTCCTGGCGGCTGTAGCTCAGTGGGTAGAGCCGTTCAATCAGTGATCGAAAGATCACTGGTTCGATTCCAGGCTCCCCTGGGTGGGACTGAGCTACATGCCGAAGTATCCTTGAGCAAGATACTGAACCCCAAAACTGCTCCTGATGTGCACTAGCACTGGCACTAGCCTCTGCCATCAGTAAGGGTCCTGCAATGAGCTGGCGACTCATTCAGGGGTGTACCCTGGCCTTCGCCCAACGAGTCACTGGGATAGGCTCCAGTAATCCCCCTGAAAAAGGGGGACAATAACATCATCGCGACCCCAAGAGGGAAAAAGCGGACAAGAAAATCGAACGGAACATCCTGTGGTTTGGTGCCGACCTGTATACTGAACATATAAGGAGTAGTTAACGTTTATAATCATCAGAGAACGTTACAGACGTTGTTTCTGGTTCCTATCTGTTTTCTGAATATATCCGTACGTGTGTAAATGTGTAAATGAGAGGTATTATTATTATGGTGCTTGGTGCTCCTGCTCAGCCCTCCGCACCTCTACAGCCAGCTACTCTCTCCGTGCTCACCGGCTTACCGGCGCACCACGCTACCAGCCACCGTGCGCTACAGCTCCAGCACCTCCACCTCCGCGTCTCCAGGTGGGGACTCCATCCCGGAGCTCGCAACTCCCTCACGATCTGTTTCCTCGAGTAATCAATAAATCACTCCTTTAACTTCTCCAAGCACAACACATTGTGGAATCAGAGCCCGCGACTATTGCGCAGGCGCGCAGCTGAGGCAGTGTCGCTGTCAAATCTGTCCCTCGGAAAAGTAACGTTGTGCCCAACTGAAAAAGGAACTACGTTTTGTTACCATATTTTCAGTAGTGGCGCTTTTTATCCGAAAAACTAGTTACGTTATTGTAACGCCCAACACTGATGAAAACTACATAACCCCGCATCACTGTGTTTCACTGGGGTCATCAGCGTCAATACTTCTTTACGTAATTGCGTCATTTCCGACGCAGGCGCAAAATACCATCTTCTGTCGCGTGTGCGGCCTCTCTTCCTCTAACGCCATCATGGGTCGCATGCACGCTCCCGGGTGAGCTCTCTTTTTATCATTTTAAGTAAAGATTTTGTCTCTTTTGATCGGTTTTAACGGCAGGTTATAGCCTGTAAACATGTTGTGGACGGCTGAGGAACAAATTGAGCTCTTAAATTCAACAAAGAAGCGAGAAAATAACTAAAATATGTGCACCTTCAAATCGACATCCATCTTCAGCTAGCTAGCATTAGCCAACGGCGCCAGCGACTCACCACGATCTAGCATCTTGACTTGGTCGGTCGAGTTAGACAGTTGCACATTACACATTTATATTCTAAATTCAAGATTTGTATGTGTTGTTGACGAGAAAAACTAACACCTGGAAAGTCGCAACTTGACGTCAAGTTTACAATAGGTAACGTGAGCGCTAGCATGAGTGTGGAGCTAGCGCTATCTGGCCCGTGTACATATTGGCTTCCTTCATTGCTCTAAAACATGCATGTGTCGTTTCCTTTCACGTTTCTCCGTTAAACTTTCAAGGTGTCTAACTAGTCGCATGTCTTTCTTTCCAACAGAAAGGGCTTGTCCCAATCAGCTCTGCCTTACAGGCGCAGTGTTCCCACAGTAAGTATAAAGACATTTGTTTCAGCCTCAAATCAGTGACAGTAGTAAAACAATATTATGGATTGATCGTTCTGGTCAGTCGGTAATCATAATGTAAATATCACTTGCAGTGGCTGAAGCTCACATCTGATGATGTCAAAGAGCAGATCTTCAAGCTGGCCAAAAAGGGTCTGACCCCCTCTCAGATTGGTAAGTGTTTCTATGAGATACCTGGGTAGAGAAATGTTGTTTTATGTTTAAAGTATAAAGCAGGAATGACTTTGTGACAACCAACTGTATTCGGTATGCAGGATAAACTTAAACCTTTTTGTGCCACATTGGTTGAGTATGTGGATCTCTGCAGAAGAAGCATATTTGATATTTTTTTTATTGTGTATGCAGTTAAATTGAATTTGCATTGCCCAAATTGAATTGTTATTGGCCAATATGACCAGGATTGTTTGAAAAACAAATATGTGATGTATAATTGTGACCACTGTCAAATGGTGATGGTAATATAGATGCACTTTATATCTCCTGACCCTTCACAACCCATATAAGTCAATTATGTTGCTTTTTAAAACCCAGTATACAAGTAGGGCAACTTGTGGGACAATGTAAAAAAACTAGTTTAATAAAAAGATTTGATATTTTGTTACATATGAATATATTGCCTGCTTGCTTGTTGTATTATTTAATACAGGGCACTGGTACTTTGTGCATCACCATGTTGCATCAGCTGCCAACTGAGCTTTAGGAACTCAGTCCAGTGAAATGTTAGCTGTAGCACGGGTCAGAACAAAGACCAGGGGTGGGCAGTTCATACGTACCACTGTCAGATCAGCAATCTGTCCACACAAAGTGGCAGGAAAACGATCTGCATCTTTCATGAATACAAGTACTGAGGTTACACTATGGAGTTGAGTGTTATAACATACCTTGGTGAGCTCATTAATTACACACCTTTTTAAAAAAAATGCTTTCAATATAGTATTATTGGACCAAAATCACATTGCAAGTTGGGAATCTTTTTGGCAAAAACTACATTAGTAGTCATTGATTGTAGATGATTCTCCTCACAGTAAAAGATTTTCTTCCCTCTGTATCGGAACTTTACATTTGCTCTTTTGGAGTTTCAAACATCTGAGTCTTGGCCAATTTAATATGACCAACTAGAACTGACTGCTAACCATAAAAAAATCCCCAAATTACAAAATAATTCTGCTAGGCTGTTGCATTCCTGGATAAGATCATTTTTGGTAAGTATTCACAAATAAAGCCATGTAATCTGTTTTGACAACTTCTCAACAGCTTTCCTAAGCAAAAATGTTTGATTTGTACCTTGCTGAAGATTTTGTTTGTTTTTAGTTTTGAAAAAGCTTGGCACAAGCTCTATCATTTACATAGATAGATAGATAGATACTTTATTCATCTCCAAGAGAAATTCACAGTTAGGGTACACACATAACCTGATGCATTTGCAAACATCATTCGCTACAAACATTAAAGTGACTCTCTGACAATTGTTGATTGTTATATTCACTGATTTGCCAAAGGACAAAAGCATAAAACTTAATTTGACTGACTCACTGTGTTAAAGGTGTGATTCTGAGGGACTCCCATGGTGTGGCCCAGGTGCGTTTCGTTACTGGCAACAAGATCCTGAGGATCCTCAAGTCCAAGGGTCTGGCCCCTGACCTGCCCGAGGATCTCTACCACCTCATCAAGAAGGCTGTGGCAGTCAGGAAGCATCTGGAGAGAAACAGAAAGGTATAACAAGACTTAGAATTTGCAAGCTCCACCCAGTGCTATCCATGCCAATTTGGATAAGGAAACTTTTCAAAGACTATTAGGTTGAGTTTGAGCAGCAACTGTTTTTTAAAAATCTGGCATTTGTCTCATGAAATTTGCTTTAAATTTGTACTGAAATTAAAATGCTCAAGGAATATGATACAAAAGAAAGCTCAGTTATGATTAATGTGCTCCAATAAAACCTGAATAACTTCCTTATTATTGAGGTGTACTTTGGAGAAGGCACATTCAGTCATTCATACATAATATAACATGTTACTTTTATTCTTTCTGCAGGACAAGGATGCCAAGTTCCGCCTGATTCTCATCGAGAGCAGGATCCACAGGCTGGCCCGTTACTACAAGACCAAGAGAGTACTGGCCCCCAACTGGAAGTAGTATGTATTCCTTCTGGTTTTTCTTTACTTGTTCTTAAAATGTAGGACAAAGATCACAAGCCAAATGTTGGTCTGTTTTTTGCATGTGGCTGGGTGGATTACAACCTGACAGTTTATTTCTGGGTCATATGATCAGTTGCTCCTTTGCTTTTAAAGAATTTATTGATGAAATGTAATGCAGCAAAACTTTTCAAATCAATTCACTTTTTTTATATAAGAAATTGTGACAAAGTTTAAATCAACTGTTTCATAGAATAACTCGACTGTTTTACATGGGCGTAACTGCATGGAAAGATGCACAAATCATTGTCCTGCTCTTCCTATTATTGAGAGTTGTGATATTTCTGTTGTGCTAGAAAAAAAGCTGGAGGTAAATTAGCAGAGTGGCTACTTGGTGCCATCTTTGCCAGTCCCCTTCACACAATGAAACCATACATTTTGTTACATGTTTTCTTAAACAAGAATTTAGACCTTGAGCTAACTGACTTCGGAGTTCTAATGTTTTTTCTTTCTGTTTACAGCGAGTCCTCTACAGCTTCTGCTCTGGTGGCATAAACTCTACACTTTTTGGATTAATAAAACAATTGAAATTGGAAATTGTGCTGTCATTTGTTACTGTGAGTTAATGTCTAGTAGTAAAGCCTGTGTTTATCATGAAATCTCAACAAGAAATGGTTTTGCCAATGGTTTCACAATTGGTTTTAGCTTAAGTATGGCACTGACATTGTATGCATTCTTGTGGAGTAGTTGAAAACATGTAATGGGACGTAATGAGGATACAAAAAGTAATAATTCTGGTAAAGTTAGAGAAAAATAAGATGCATTTAGTAAGAAGGAATTCAAAAAAGGATTATGATTTAAAAGTGATAAACTAGTCTACCCAGGTGCACACACAACTGCTTTATGAGTTAAACACTATCAGTTTTGTGAAACAAATACACGCTTATTAAATTAAAGAAATTTATATTTTCTTTGGTCTTTAATCACATGTTTAGTGTTGAGGTAATCCAATATTAACCTAAAGTGAACAAGTTGCATTACTTTAATACAGTGATGTTTTTTTTTTTTAGTTTTTTTTTTTTTTTTACAGGTAATTAGTAACTATCAATACATTTTTAAAGTAACACTGGTTGTATGAGGGAGTGTTAAATTCTAACAAAGAAATCGTGTTACATAGAAAATTAAATTTCCCCGGGAGTGTTTTAGAATTCCCTACGATAATTACCCCAATTTCGCTTTTTGAACTTCTTGTTTTCATTTAATCTGAGAGGCTATCCAAGGATGGCCGAGGAAATTACGGGCACTTTCCATGCGTCACCTGTGGGAGATGTTTTTTACGTGGTGGGCGGGACTTTCGGTAAACGTATCCTGCTGCGTCCAATCACAGCGCCGCTCTACGTCACGACGCCTGTGTCTTTTAAGGGATAGTGTTGCAACAACGAGTCATTCGCCTAAACTACAACAACGACGATAACGCAACAGAGAAACATGGAGAAAATACATGAGCGCATTTGACGAAGGAGATCGAAAAATGGCACACACTTGCCGGAAAATGAAGCGACAGCACATCGACGCCTATCTGTCACTGACAAACACGCGAAATCTGTTTGTTTTCGACGAGGAATATCAGAATACGTGAGGTTTTTTTTTTCGTAACATCACCGCCACAAGCCGAGAGGAGAGAAGCAAACATGGCTACGATTGTTGGTCCCGATAAAGGTTCTGAGCGGGCGGCGATGGAGAGGTTCGGTAGCGGAGGAATGGCGCTTCTTCCCTGGACTAAACAGATACTCACCGTACTGTGGGAACAGCTTCGGTTGCTGGTTCAGGTCATTTACTACACTTTCATGTCAGGTAAGAGCAAAGTAAATAGAAAAACTGTGTTGTTCTGTCTTTGTTTATTTGCTTTCATACCCGCCATTACTGTGGAAAAGTTGTGGTTTAACGTTAATGTTCCTGTATTTGACCATTGGGGACCGTTGAGTCGCCAACTGTACGATACTCTCCTTTGTTTATTAATATATTTTACGATAAGACGTAAATTCAATATACACATTCATTATCATACCTAATAATAATTATAATGATAATAGATTTTTGACTATAAGCACAGTTTAGGTGTCAGTACCTATTTTCAGATGCATAAACTAGCTCTTGTCGTTTGTTTCGTCGTAAAGGGGCACTATGTAGTTTTGGAGAAGAACTTTAATATGCAGAATTTTAGTATTTACAATATGAATTAGGTAAACATACAAACTCAATAATAATTATTTTTTCTCAGAGGAAATAAGGTCCCTAGAACACTGTTTGAACCTACAAAGGTGGCAGGGTCCGCCACATATCAACAAAGTAAAACAGTATGAAAGTGTGTTGTCCTTTTAAGGTCACATTGTTTATTAAGTCATGAAAACAAATATAGTTTGTTAATTTAGTTAGTTAGGAATGGGGAAAAAAACAGCGAACTATGATTTTTGCTTCTCATTATCATTTATTCCCCAAAACTACAAAGTGTACCTTTAATCCATTAATTGTACTTCTCCATCTAGTTCTCCAATCAAGTTCCTGTTGATTATCCATAGTGAGTTAAATATTATCAGGTTAAAAATCATTTTAAAAAAACCAAACAGTTCTGCTGTCAGATTTAGCAATATTTAAATGTGACACTAGGTGGTATGAACGGGCACTGTGTATTTATATCAAAGTAAAGTTGTGATTGTAATTATATTTTTCTTATATCACCTAGCACCTGGTTCTATTATTATGGTCTTTAAGCACAGAGCAATTTATGTTTTTTAAAATAACCAAGTACCCAAGAAGCAATAAAGGAGATGATAATTAACATTACACAGAATGTATCTTTGAAACTTTCTCTTTTTCTCTAATTTTCAATCCACTTTAACACTTTTCTTCTGGTTTTCCAGTTTTCCAGATGTTCAGGTTTGAGGTTCACGTAAGAATCACGGACGAGACAGGTCAACACATCCAGCACATGACCACGGCAGCAAACCCAACCGACTCTTTCCTGTTCTCCTCGTTGTTTGACGGAGACAACGGCGTGATGGTTGGAGGTTCCAATCCCCTATCTAACTTCTGTGCGGATGTCGGCGACTCCTTTGCTGGGAAATCCACTGCTGAGGCCCTGCTGTCCAGTCTGCGTGCTGACGACCTGTGCTGCGGACTGGTGGATGATTTTGTGTCCAGAACAACTGGCAAAGAAGACGGCATCTTTCTTGGACACCAATCCAGCTGGAAAATGGGGTTCCCAGGCGAGTGGAACATCTTTGTGTCAAGTAACGACAGCTCCAGTTCAAGTGATGCCTGCCGTAAAAGTAGCGAAAGAGGCATCAAACAGGATATTCCAAAAGAGAACATTTTCAAACAGGACACTTCAGAAGAGGAGCGAAGCTCTCACTGGAGCAGCGAGGAAGACCCAAACGTGGTAGAATTTGACAGTGAGGAAAGTAAAGCGCTTTGGGAGTCTCTGTCAAAATCTAGTGATCCTTACAACCCCTTCTTTTTCTCTGCAAGCATTTCAACAAAGACAAACATGGGGAGAAGTAAAAGCGAAACAAGGGACAGCAGTGATACTGACTTTATGTCAGTGAGCAAGACCAGCGAGGAGATGTTGGGGCCTCGAGGCCTGAATATCTGGGTCAGTCGCTCTGACAGTGAAAGCAGTTGGAGCAGCTGGGCCAGTTCTGATGGTTCGAGCCCCGACATCGACGAAGAGAGTGAAAGACTCTTGGAGTTTTTCAGCAGTCCTGACCCCTACAATCCCATGTGCTTTACTGCGTGTACAGTTAGCAGCACAGCACCTCAAAACACCACCACAGTCTCCAAACAACAGGCCCCACTTCCTGCACCTTCTTCCAAGTTGGACACAGACACAGAGGAGGATGACGAAGAGGAGCAGCTGTGGAAGTCTCTCTGCACAAAGGACGACCCTTACCACCCTCTCAACTTCCAGGTCTGCCTCCAGAGCTCTCAAACAACAACACTCAAATCAGGAAAAGATCAAGACACCCTTGATGTTCACCACACAAAAAGATCACCTACCAAGGGCAAGAAATGTGAAAAAGGGGCAAAAATGCCCAGAAGATCCAAAGTCACCAAGCCCACTCTGCCAGAGAGACATTTAAAGAGCCACTCCCATCCAGACAAAACCCTGGTGCCCTGGAAAAGACCAGGACAAACACAAGACAAGAAGGAAAGCAAGAACAGCACCACACAGAAAAAGGTCACTATCTATACTAATTCATACTTAAACTGCCAGACAGGATTTGATGCAGCATTATATGAGATCCCAGTGGGATTTGAAGTAATACATCTTTTCTGTAAATACCAGAGTTATAATGAGCTCTGATACACCAAGACAAAGGATTAAATACATGTTACAACTCTACTTTAATCTGATGTAGATCAAATCACTTGAACTGGAAGTAATATATCAAGGGAGTGTCTTCTGCTGACTTTAACACCCTTGTGTGAGACAGTCTAGGAAGAAGGTTGATTCCTGGCTCAGCAGACACGCACTGCACTGCTCAGTGTGTTAAACTGAGTTGTTGTTTGTAGTTGGTTAGCAACGCCGCTGGTCGTCATGACTAAGCCAGTCATGTGATCCTCGCAAGTCAGCAGAGAGTTTTACTTCCTCATGGGCTAAAGAAGTTGCGGCAGTATTGCAAAGTCATTTAGAATTACTTATACATTAAAGCCTTGTTACATCAGGCGCCAAAAACCGAGCCTGGGGCAGAAAATTTGTCCCAGTCTTGGTCTGAGTACACGCCTGTCAGTGCTGGGAAAGTACATGATGTTTGTTGTGTAGTTTTTTTTTCTTTTTAATTTCTTTGGGTGGTAATAATCATACACTTAGTAACTTTTAAGTTAATAAAATAAAAAAGTTACCTGAATCAGTAGCAGTTTATAAAACTAAAAGATGTACATAAACATCACATCATCCACTTTAACCAAATGTATTGAACTTTTGTCTCCATGTCTTCTGGATTTCAGGTGCGTTTTTCTCCTCTGGTTCAAGTCCATGTTATGCGGACCTGGCCATTTGCTCGACAGGTGTCTCGTAAAGGACACTGGGAACAAATGGCGCGAGATAGGGACCGCTTCAAGAGGCGGATCCAGGAAACGGAGCAGGCTGTTGGCCACTGCTTCACCCAGCCCCACAGAGAGAGGATGCGGGCGTATCTGGACGGTGCCTTCAAATAAATAAAAGTCCTGAACACTGAATGTTTAATTTCCTTTTTGGATGAGAACTTGTGATTGGTTGCAATGCAACAGTGATTTTGATTTAGGCCAATTAGAAATTTGATGTTAGGCCAACTTTATTGTTCGGTGTCAAGTTGAACAACCTTGTACCTCAAAAGGTTTTATACATTGTGTGACTGTTGCACTGACTGACACTTTCTTATATTAACCTCAGCATTGATGTGTGGAATGTTGTTTTTGTATGCCTTATATACTAATGACCTAGTAATGTAACTTATTTATGCCCTATGGAGCTTGTCATTTATTTTCTACCTTTTGGTTCTGACTGTTTTTTAAGTGGTTTTATATGTGTGAACAATCGACAGTGGTGAATCTAGAAGTTAAAAGTAGATATGGATGCTAACATAAGAAAGCAGAGCTTTACAGTACAAAGTGTTTTGAAAAGCTGTGTGTAAGCATGATGAATACATAAAATGCTTTGGTGCAGTTTTTGTCTTGTTGTTCAAACATTTTAGTTCTTGATATTTATATTGTCTTGTACTTATTTATAACACAGAATAGCCTTTTAGCTCTAGGCATGAAGATGGATGTCTTCATTATTAGAATGACTGGAAATGTTCGAACACTTTGTCCTGTGACTCACTCAGCTTCTCATGGTACCATCATGTACCCGAAAATATTTAAAAAATCATTTGTAGCAAATTTGTCATTAGGTGCTTTGTCAAATCAATAAAATTTGTCACAATGTATACTATTTCTCTGTTTTTCAGTTTCAAGAGACGCACAAGGTGTAATTTAGATTCATGTTACTAAAAAAGAGAGAAGCAAATGACACACAGTTAACTTACCCCAACCAGAATTACTTCCTGTTGTTGAGTCATGCATGCGATGCAAATTTTTTGCCTGTCGTTTCCAGTACACAAAGTCCCAGAACAAGTAAACAGCACACACAGGAGGTCAAATTTCTCAGCAAGTTGTTTTTCCAAAGTTCAAAATGCCTGCAACATTATCAGCTGTGTTAGGACACATTCTTGGTGACCTGATGCACCAGATGGTTTGTCACATCAAAACTTCTGGAATCTCATCTACCTGGCAAGAAAACATTCTTGGGAAACACCCTGACTTAATCAGTTCAGATGCTCTAAGAAAATTTGTATGTGTGCCACTGATACTTACTGCAACACAATCACAACTACAGTCCGGCGTTCCAGCTGCCAAAACGGAAGCAACAGGCAGAAAATCCACATGGTTTTACCTTTTTAAACCAAGGATTTAAAGAAACATATTGTATCTTACACAAAACATGCAGCGCCTTCACAGCGGTCAAACAAAAGATTTAACACTGGGTGTGTCAAAACTGTGCGAAAGGTTTCCAACATACCTGTACACACCTGTGCGTGACTTCCACCCCTGGAGGGACAGAGGATAACTGCATAACCTGGTTTTCTTCTTTAGTGACATATTCACACCTAACTTTGTCTTCCACATAAGCATTCATGTAGAAATTAGAAAGTTCAAAGATATCATGATGCCTTCCTGGCTAATTCTGGATTGAAAAAGGAACATTTTTGTCTTTGTTACACCTAAGTAATAGGGCCAGACTCATGCTCAACTTTCTAATACTGATATAATACTAATACTAATACTAATACTGATACTGCAGTGATCCCTCAAATGTGTTTATCCAACACTTATACAAAGATATATAATGGAGGCAGGATAGTTACAGTTTAATAGCATCAGTGCACTGACACAGTAAATGTCACTGGGAATATAACTATCCCAAGCAATCTTCCTCATATATCTTATGTGCCTCACACAATTAGGATGCAATTAAATCTCTGTAGCGTGCAGAAATACTCTCATACATAGGTTTTTGCTTTATTCCTCATCCTAAACAATCCCTGCATCATTTTTCAGACTCTTTTCTCATGTATCCTGTCTCTGTCTCTCCTCCACACACACACACTTACTCATGAGATTATAATTTCCCAGAGGACTGTGAGTCTCAGTGCAGACTGACTGCTGTAAGCCTGTCGTAAGACAAGGGTTAAAAACACCAAGGATGATGAAATGACTTTCCAGAGACATGAAATCAATTAGCAGGTCTCCAACGCTCTCACCACCCCACCCCTCCTGTTTTCACACACAGACACGTACTTCGGGATGGTGCAAAGGTGAGCAATCGCTGACACTGTTGATGTGTCAACCCAGCAGTGGGTCTTTTGCTGATTTTGTTTCCCCCATCCTCCCTCCCTCCCTTCTGCATGTTGTCTATGTAAATTGATCTCCTGCTGGTGTTGCACACAGAAAAATCAAGGTTCTTTTGTTGACGTCGGTGGCTCAAATTTTGAACCAAAAAACTCAAACATCAATTTAATGTTTTAAAATATGTGAAAAGAGTTCATTTTAATAGCATTTTTTTTTTATACATTTAAAAGCATCATGGAGCATCGATGTGGAACCACTCGAGCATGTCGCTTCAGTTTCCCGCAGCAGCAGGAAAATCTCTGCTCTGGTATGAGGCAAGGAAACCATTTTCAGGGAAGTGTTTTTAATAATTTAAAAGTCTGAATCCTGTTTTATTAAGCCAAGAATAGCTACACATCCCGTGACATTCAACCAGCCAATAAACCCAAATTCCAGTCCTGAGTATGAAAAATTAAGCTGGAACCAAACAAGGATCTAATCTGTCACTATGTATACTATAATCTAATCTCATGTATTTCAAAGAAACACAAAAATGTATGTAGTGACTGAAACTACAAGATGGTGTTTGCTGCAAACCCCTTTGAGTTAAATATGTGATTTTCAGCTTTAAAGGTAAATCTGGTGAATTAGAAGAATAAATTAGAATTTTACAAGCTATTCTACAGATTATTAGTTGGTAATTGGACTTTTCTTGCATCTTTACTTTACTGCCATCACATTAATGCTTTCTACGACACAAGCATGAGGAACCAGTGTGTCAAGAGTGTACATTTTCTAGATGTTGTGGCTTTGTTGTTCCTGAGGCTTCTGAAGCTGACCTGTTGACACTAGCTGTGAGCTGAGAAAGTGAAAAACAAACGCTGATATCTGTTTCTCTTTGCAAATTGCAAATATCTACCAGACAGCGGGATTCCCAGTTACATCATGAATTCCACCTTCTACTCCATCATCTCCCCCTTCCCCTTCTCCTTTCTGAACCCACTCCTCTCTTTGCATCTTTGTCTCCATCTTTCTCCTCCTCATCCTCTCCCAGCATCATTAGCTCTGTGGCCTAGGCGACCCCGTCTCCAGGCAACCAGCAGGAGTGGCGAGGCATTGAAAGGATTGCAGGTGATTGCAGCAGCAGCGGCAGAATCGGCAGCAGCAGCAGAGACAGTGGGTTTTCAGCCGCACACACACACACACACACACACACACACACACACACACACACACACACACACACACACACACACACACACACATGTGATTGCCCCTCTCGCCTGCCAGAGAAGGGGATCTCCTGGGTCACAATTAGCTGATGATGCAATCTACCAGCAGCTATTGTGTCTGACACCAACTCATGTAGACAGACTGCATGAAATGCAAAAGGAAACAAAGCTAACTGTCCTGTGTATTGTAGTCCACACCACATCTGCCTTCATTTGCTCATTTTCTACATTATCTTTCACTTAAACATTTAAACTTCATATGTTTAAACTTTGTTTTTATGAATTCCATCAAATCATAGCCTAGCCGATGCTTATATACATTCAAATTTTGGATTCATTCATCGAGGAACAAAAATGCCAAAATCCAAAGAAATAAGAAATAAATAATTAAAACAATAAATAAATAAATAAATGTGTCATAAAATGCACAAAAAATATCAAAAAATAAATGCAGGCATTCATAATGTATCAAATGTATTACAAATCTATATTTCTGTTCTAACTTGCCTCTGTATTTATTTACCCTTTTATTAATTCCCTTATTTACTTCCTTTCCAATTCAATTTTCCACATTCCATTTTCGAGTTCAATTCTTTCCCATCATTCTCTTTCTATTCTTTTTTCTTTCTATTCTTTTATTTTCATTTCTTTACGTATTTCTGCTTCATTCTGCAAATGAGGGGGCTGTCCTGTCAGTCACAGTCTGTCATGGGGTCAGCTTTTCACCTATTGGGTGGGTTAGTAGACTTTAAAAAAAAAGGGAATAAATTAATAAATAAAATGGAAAATTAAATGGGAATATAAATTTAAGCAGAATTCATGCACATCCACACAGAGGCAAACGAAAACAGAAATATCAGTGTCACATTATATAATTAATTCAATGTTGTTTTTGATGCATTTATTAGAATCCTAATCAATTTGATGAGTAATCTATTTATTCACATATGTATTTTTGATATCAGCTCCATATTCACAGGGGATTAATAGTTTCACTTAGATTCACCTGGTCGCGGACCCTTGTGGGGCCTTCATGGGGCTCCAGATGCCCTCAGCAAATAAAAAAAGGAATGATTCACTTTCACTGAAAGCGAAAGAATGAAAAAAACATTTTAAAGACTTATCTTTTATTACCGCTCTGAACAGCATTATAAATCATATATATGCAACACACACCAGTCATTATGAAACTGACAGTATGAACAGTAAGTGACACGCACATATGTGGTAAACGCTTATCTACTCCAACACATGCTCATGAGGATAATTTTGTTTGACCAACACCCAGTGAGCGCATCCATTGCTCAGTGAAGAATTTGAATAGGTGTAATGTTTCATTTGAGCCACTGGGGGACACACCTCTCCTCTGGTACGTGACACTGCACACACATACTGGCTACTTAAAGATGACAGCACGAAAAAGCCACAACAAGTGCAATAATCACATGTCAGCCCCCCACCATCAAACTGCACGTGGTTGTGTTAGAATCAGAATCATTCAATGCCAAAATTCCCATTCAAACAGTAAATGCGTCAAAAAGATCTTCTTTTCCTTTTCTGATTGATCAAATATCCACTCAGGTCATTTTTATTTGTTAATGGGTATATGCATGGATCATTATTAACATTGTCTACTTAGTTGTATTTGAATTTTAACATGAATATAGCTTTTACCATTCTTATTTTATCTGGAACTGCTGTTGCTGTTTGTGTGTATGTGCGTGTGTGTGTGTGAGTTGTCTTTTGTCTCCTTTTTTTGTTGCAAGTTTTGTGAATATCTATCTGTCTGTTAAACACAACTCAGTAAAATGGTTAATTACAAGTGATGTCAGTGATGTCACCTGTCTCATGTTGTGACCGCGGTCACGGTTGGAAAAGGAAGCAGGCGGGTTATTTTGGTCTTTCAATTTGGAGCCCTCAATTTTAGGTCACCATGACGTCACCATAACTGTTTATTGTTACAACCTGTAGGACATATTTGGAGCTTCCTGCCGTGCCCACAGGACCATATTTGGACACACGCTATCAACTTTACCTCAGGCAAAAACTATGTAACTCTGCTGCCCCCATGTGGTGAGACTCACAACATCAACGCCAAGAGAAAAGGCTTGGAGACACTTGTTTGTATCTTAAATTCAGACCCAAAAGAAAAAGGTAGAATCAGCTCCAGTTAAAGCTGTTCATTTTGCTGATCATTTATCAAGTTTGTCTGTTACTTCCTGTATCTGTTAGAACCAGTGGAGCAGAATTAGACAGCTAATTATTCAAGAAGGAAATGGGGTAACCTATGCAAACATTTAGAAATTGACCTTGACAAGGAAAACATCATAGTTTTCATGTTTTCTCACCAAAAACATTTAAAACAGGATTATTTTTTACAAATGACATCCTGTTGGACCCCTGTGCCAAGATTTCTGTGTTGAAAGGAGGGGAAAACAAATTTTCCAACAAGGTCCCCAAGAATCATGTAAACAGCAAAATCATCTTCGTTCAGTGGCTTGAAAGAGAACAACACTGTAATCCAGTCCACTAAGCTGCTTTAGGGGGATTCCCCACTCTGATCCGGCTGATGGACCAGCTCCTGACTGACCAGCAGCAGTGGTCTAATTACTGGAGAACAAAGCTTATGATCAAAAAGCCTCACGTTTAAGTGTACGAACTTCCTGGGATCATCTAGGAAAGGACGACAAGGGATTAAACCTACTGTTTTTTGGAGTTTCTGAAGGTTGTTCAAGTGTTTCATCAGAGATTTGATGGTCAAACATTTAGACATTTACATTTTGGATTCATGTACGGAGGACCAAAACTTCCAAAATCCAAGTGTGTGAAGTACACAAAAAATAATATTAAAAAGAAATGTAGGCATTAATAATTTATGAAATGTATTATCAATTGATAATTCTGTTGTAATGCGACTCTGTAATTATTCAACATTATATTAATCCCCTTATTGTGGGCTGGAATTTCTAAGCTCCCAGAAGAATGTGTAATCATCGGCTAAAATTAAAAAGAGTTTTCCATCTGACCTCCTCATCATCTGTCAGTCAGTATGAACAAACAAAGTGCCCCTATAATAATAACACTGGTTAGGCTTTCCATTGTCAGTGGTGCTTGAGTTAAACAGCTTCACGTCCATCATATAGAGGAATTCAACAGCAATGAGAAAGTTCAAAGTTCAGCAGACGACTGTTCAGTCCTCGGTCTTCACTCAGAGGACTCATGACACCTTGTGTTCACCATCAGTAAAACTCAGTATAGATATGAGAGGAAAATTCATGACTGACCTTTAATCCACACCTTTGTTTGGTCAATTTAAAGATCACCCTGGACATGTTCTATACTTTTCTCTACTTCTAATCATAATTTTGGATTGAATTTTGGATCATAATTGGATTGATTTGAAAAGTTAAATTATTTTGTTAAAACTATTGAAATGACATCTACTCCTTCTACTTCGTTAAAATCAAGACTTCATAGATATAAGTTGAACTGCTAGACAACAGGTGTTTCCTGTGGAAGTCGAATACTGGACCAAGGTTTGGCTTACAAACTATTTGTGATGTCATATATCATGCATGTAAGCCCATCCCTAAATATGGGATTTCAAATGAGCACATGGAAACTTCCAGCCTCCTGCTGTCAAACCCGGCAAACACATCATTATGCACGTGAAACTCAAACATTTATAGCTGTTGGGACAAATAGAAAAACCTACGTTTGAGTAGAGGGGGACTATTTAAAGGAACCTGTGGCATTTTGTGTGGTTTGGCACCCCCACAGTTTCTGAGTAATGTGGCTGCAAACTACAAACAAAACTCATTATGTCATAACAATGTTGAAAAATAAAGTAAACTTGTATGTAACACTGTGATCCTACCCTCTCACTGAAGCTACATAGATCAGAAACTAGTGTTGGTGGGGCAGAGTGGCTGAAACAGAGACACAATTCACCCTATTACAAGAGACTGAACCATCAACATGATTCTGAAGCTGTTATTTTGAGGGTAAAAAGTTACATAATGTTGCTTTAAGCTCTAATGTGCTCCAGATCTAATCTATCCAAATTGCTGCAGCTAGTTTAAAAGCAAAGTTCACCCAAATGCACACCCAGAAGGCAGTCGTAACGCTGAGGGTTGGTGTGTTTTGCAGAGGCCAATGGATAATGGCTGTGATTCAATCACTTGATCTGTAGTACCCAGTAACATAGATGCGCTGAGTAATTCACAGAGGTTGTGTGCAGTCTTCAGACAGCTGGCAGATTTACTTTTGTTAGAAAGTAGTTTTTAGATACAGTGGGATTCATGAAACCATGAATTATCACCAAGAACTGCATTATTTGTGTTGCGTAAATTACAGCTCAGAGAACCACAATAAATCTGTCTGTGAGGACAATCAGGACAATTTGTGTTGTGGGATTAACTTTCCCTTTACATTTCCTGTTTACGATTTACATAAATTTTTTGTCTTTCTTGTTTTTTTGTTCACACTATTGACAAAATATGCCAATACAAAAATAATTTTGTTGTTCTGATTTAATCTAGATAGTCTAAATTTCTTTTTTTCCTGTAACCTTGGAAGTTTTATACACAGCTAGTTAAAAAAACTTCATACACTTTATACACAAATTCAGTTGCTAATAATTGGCACTTCCAAGAGCGAAACATTTGATTTATTTTCTGGACTGTTGATGTTTTTGTCCTGGGAAACAGTTTGACTTGAATTTGTTTGTATGTAGAAAATATTTTTTTATAACGATTCCCATCAGTAAGGCTCTATGAGGATTTTGCCTTTTGGTATATTGTTTGTCATCTGCACTGAATACTTATGTCTTAAGTCAGCAGGACGATGATATCTGACGTCCACTGGAGGGGGACAAAGTAGTGTAGAAAATGTCTCAGATGGTTTTGTTGATGATGATTCAATGCTCTTTCACAATATACATTCAGAAATATATAATAGAAAATGAATACAACATAATTTAAACCCCATATGTGTTTTTTGACGGTGATATTTGTGATAGAAAATCCCTCTTTTTGGAGCTTTTGACCGCATCCCACAACCGTCTTCAGTCTGTGGATCTTGCTCTGGTGTCATCATGTGGTGTCAATACAAAAATTCAGCAATGTGATGCAATCACATCACAGAAAGCAAGTGTAACTTGAGTTTACAATATTTTATCACACATAATAGTTTCAAAGTTGAGCAATGACACTGTACTTTGGCTTGGCTCTGCACTGTACTTGTTTTTAATGTATCACATTTAATTGAGATAAAATAACTGATTTCTCCAGCAACAATTTCCAAATTTCCAGGTGCTGAAAGTGACTGGAGAGATTGAGTCAATCTTAATATAAATAAATACATAAAATCACTAATGTGGGATTGTTTTTGTTTCTCTGGTTGTTGTCTGGAGTCAAAAGGTTAAGCTTTGAATCTACCAGGCTCCCTCAGGTAACAAATTTAGCTTTTAAATTAAGAAAGTCTGAGCAGGATGGTTGAAACTCCATTGGACCTGCAGGCCAAGCTCTCATATGGAACCGAGCCATGCATTATTCACCCTACATTTACATAAGACACAATGGGGCATAACCGAGCGAGAATTGTGTTTGGCTGAGCTTTGTTTTCAGTGTGTGAGCATTTCTCTGAGTTTCTTTGCCACCTGAGGTTTTGCTGCTCTGCCAACAGATGCTGATGCAATATGGACGAGGGCAAAGACCCTCAAACTCCTCTCTGGATCCCTGAGAGCCTTGGTTACTCATTACGACAAGAGGGAGGGAGGGAGGGAGGGAGAGACTGCCAGATAAAGACTGATATTGTTTCTGTGCACATTTGTCTCTCTCTCTCTCTCTCTCTCTCTCTCTAACTGAGGACTCTGTTTGCAGAGAGCTTGAAGCCAGAACAGGCTTTGTGGTATTGTATTGTTAAATAAACACAGGTTGGATTAAACATGAATTACTTCAGAATTCCTTCACCATGATGAAATAGTTCTGCGTAATACGGTGCGCCAACAACAAAACGATTAAAAGATTTATACAGCAATCATGGCTTCCTTTTGTGGTGAATTGGCGAGACTTTGGGGGAAAGTGTTGCTATTTGCTTTACTGCTTTAATGCCAGAAATGGTAACATGTATTACAGTCTGCATTCAACAGTAACATTTTACAGTAGACAGCAGACCTACAATACATGGTAGCTGCAAATACTTATTTCAAATAATTATTGTTTTGTGCTGTTTTGCCAGATGGGTGGAGTTTGTGTAATAACAGTATATGGTTAATAACAATCATCTGGTGACCACATAAAGCGTAGATTATAATAGATGCTTTAAAAAAAGAAAGAAAATGTAAGTGCCAGTGCGAAGTCATTCAATGGTTTGTTTTTCATCTCTAACTTCTTTTATAACTGACTAAAACACACATATATACGATCAGTTTCACACACCTTTCAACGGTTAATGCGAAAAGGCCTGAAAACACAAAAATACATAAACAACAGTATTTAAACTGGCAATAGACAAGCTTCAGTGTGTCATTATGAAGTAAATGTTGTTTGCACATTCTAAAGGATACTGAATAATGAAACCATGCATTTACATTTGTTCCATATAGACCTGGCTATCACTATTGTCTGCCACTGTAGACATGCAGTTAACTGGACCCATTTCTACTACGGACTATATGGTTGAATAAACTCAGGTTTTTTGTTGTTGTCGTTCAACAATATAATCACTTGGAAACACTGGGGGGGATTTATTTGTGATGGTAAAAGAAACAAATTGAGAAATAGAGCCATGACCCGAACAATCACGCCATACACTGCTGCTAAAACTGGACCCTTTATGTAAAACGCATCTTAATTTGAAAGGCAAATGATAGGAAAACATCCTGTTCCCGCTGGCTGAGACCATTTCTGGTAGTGAGTGACACGGGCTAAGCTTGGCATCAGCTGCTTCTGTGTTTCCTTGCTGGTATAAAGCATAAGAGACAAGCTGGGTTTGTATACTTTAACATCATTTCTTGTTTAACATTTTTAGTTTAAGAGCTTAAAGAGACCCCAGAATGTGTCTGCAATGGTCCAGAGCTAAATGAAGACTACTCCCATTCCTGTTAACTCTTGTCAACACAAATTTGTCAGTGTCAATTTGTCCTTTGTTTTCAGTTCTTTTCTATGTCTAAACTTTTGTGTGCTCTGTCACCAAAAAAAAGGCAGGCCATAATCATCTGTCGATAAAGCAGCAACTGGAAAATGTTTCAGATCTCCCTGTATCTTACTACAGCAAGGAATCTCTATCCATCTGTCTGTCTGTTAGTCACCTATCTCGAGAACTGTTCATCTGATCTACTTCGCACTTGACAAGGTTTGCTACTACCGATCCAAGGAAGTGCAGAGTGTTGAATTTGGTGCAATTTGGAAATATCAATACATTTTGGACAAACAGTAAACAGCGCTCTACGCAGCAGCGGGGCAGGGCTTCAGCGCTCTGGCTTCATGATCTCACAGGGGAGCAGACCTAAACAAAATGGAGACTAGTGTGATGCAGTCAGAGAAAAAGACTAAAGAAGAAGGTAATACGTGTCTGGATGAGTGTGCAGCCATAGTCAAGATGGGTTTTCTATTCCTCAGCGAGAACTGAAGATGTTTACCGTTGGTTGGGGGCACCGTCAGCTGATATGGAATGGAAGAGATATTATTGGGGCAGCTCGATGAGTCTGTGAGCAGTTCAGGAGGGTTAAGACTGGATCTAAAACCCCTCACATTACCAGGAAATCTGGGGGACAAACAGCATGTTTTGAATAGGCACTGCACTAGTAAACCTAAGTATGTGTCCTAAATTCTGTGTAGAGAGGCCCCAAAGTGTTTGCAGAGTGGGTGGGGGGCTAAATCTCGCTCCTGAATCCAGTTCCTTGTCTGTTTTTTGAGTTCTTAAGCTAAATAGTGTTGAATGACACCACTTATTTCACTTGTTATACATCTTCGTCGAAGTGAAAGAGCACAATGTTTACCTCAGAATTCGTAGGAATCAATCTGCTGCTCCTGGTATGAGTACAGAAACAAGATATTCAGATTCAGGATTCTCCCCCGGGGGAGAAATTGCTATATTACACTGCCTTACTGAACACAAGAAGACAAGGACAAACAGCTGAAGTGTCTATGGTGAAATAAAAATGTCAACATGGTGGAAACGCTGCAATAAAAAGCTTGCAATGACAAAGGAAGTTTAGTATAATTTAGTCCTAATCCAGGAAATACAGTCATAAGGGAGGTTCCCGTGGCAATCAAGGAGATTTTGTACTTTTTGGTGGGTTTAATTGACTTTGTGCATAAGGGATTGTGTGCTCCTATGTTGAAGATAGAAAAGAGATTTATGATAGAGAACTCGAG
>OMLP01046299.1:33460-57415 GCA_900302685.1 Spondyliosoma cantharus
GACACATTCAGGGGTGTACCCTGGCCTTTGCCCAACGAGTCACTGGGATAGGCTCCAGTAATCCCCATGAAAAAGGGGGACAATAACATCACCGCGACCCCGAGAGGGAAAAAGCGGACAAGAAAACGGAACGGATAAAAAGTTACCTTGAGATATGCATCAAGCTGTTATTAATGTTCTACACCGGACACAAGCAGAGCTTTGGCAGAATTAAAAACACATGGAGATTGTTTATTCATTTGGCTGCTGATTGTTTCTGTCTGATGATTGGAGGTGAGTAATATTTCTGAAACTCTGTAAATCTCCACCTTAGCCTGAACAGTCATAGCTCTGGCAGGAAAATATGTGCAAAACAGATGAGACAAAAGAAAAAAGCAAATCTCAGGCCAATAAAAGATGATCTTTGATTGATTAAAGAAGCACTGGGGAGACATATCATCTATTTGTCTCAACTGGTTCACTGGCACACATAAGATGATGAAAGCAGAACTTGTATAATGTAGGGCTAATTTGAAAAAGCATCAATCATTAATTATTAACTTGTCCCTGTGATATGTACATGCCATGGTAGCGAAAGAGACATGTAGACGAGCCGACCAACCAAAGGTTATAAAATGACGGAATAAAGTTTATGATGTTTATTAATAATTAACCAGTGCAGATACTTTACACCTGTAAGGAAATGCTAAAAATGTACAAAGGATGAGATCAAACACCACAACCTGCGGTAGGATCAGGCCTATGTAGGCCTCAGAAAATTCAGGAAAATAACAAAAAACAACCCCAAAAAACATGAATGTCTCTATACACCTCATCTAGGGAAATCCAAGTCTCCAAAAGCCCAGAGAGCCCAAAATTATTTGAAAATAAATTATTTACACCATTGGCAGGGTGCACTGTAATGCTTTTAGCTTAGCAGCTACAGTGAAGACTTTAGCTTAAAAAGAATGCAAATAATATAATTTTATTTTTTCTTGTTTTTTTTTTTTTTTTACATTTTTAAACAAGTCCCCCAGCTACTTTAATTGTTTAGGAGATTGCTGTAAATCTGCTTTGCCAACCCAATCACCTGAAAAAATATTAGTTAAGTATGCTTCTGCTAAACCCCGGATAAGTTAACAATTGATGTTTCTTTATGTTGTCATTTTATTTGGATTTAGGGGGAATTTTGAATTCCCTTCTCATCACAACACCCTGCTTATGCTCTGGTTAGGTTTAGGCACCAAACACACTTGGTTAGTGTTAGAAAAACATCATGGTCTGACTTAAAATACCTGTTTTGGTTGCCACGATCATGGATGGAGATGGTCTGACTTCCCATGAAAAATAGTCGGTTTTGGTCACCGTAAAATTATCTCAAAAACACCCGCTCTTGTTGCAACATTCTTGCTTTGGAAAAATGCTACCTCCGTCCCCTCCATCGCCTGATATAACAGCAAAAAAAGCATATAATGTGTATGTGATATGCCATATTTGCTACTAATGTCAACCTTGGACATACCCGTTTTTTGCAGAACCTAAAAACATTCTATCCTGGCAAGTGCCCTGGTTTTGCTGTGAAGCTCCAGAAAAATGTTGTACACTATGAAACTTCGCCTGACCTTCCATTGGCATGGGGCTGAGTAGATAATGATTTAATTTAAATTTTTGAGTGATATCTTCCTTTAATGTCAGTTGAACTGGCTCAGATGTGGCTGACAAAAGCGCAGCCTGAACACAGTGTGTTTTAAGTTGAGGTGGGGCATTTCTGATCACTCCTCACTTCCTTTCAGTGTAAGGAAATGTGCCGGACACTGTTAAAACCAAAAATGCCTTATGCAAAGGCAGGCTAAGCCACACATGAGCATGAGAACAAAGGGGGGTGATGCAGTCCTCAGAGTGAACAAAATCTCCCACAGGGATGCTTTGCATGATGATTTCCCTAGCAGCTTCTTCATCACCCCAAAGTCGTGTTTTATTGTCCTTGCTTTTCGTGTTTGCATTCCATTGTTACTGAGCAAGTACAAATATCCTCCTTTATGCACAAAAAACCTCAGACAGGCCTTCCGCTAAAGCCCAGCCCTTATCAATCCATCAGCAGTAACCCTGTTCTACGCAGGGCCCCCCTACCTCACCTCACCACCCCCAGCCCACTATTTGACATAACACTGTTGTGGCTTTCTGGGCCTTTATGCTGGCTGTTGTCTGAGGTAGATTGAAGACTCTTTGTGTGCGTCAACCCCTGTCTTGAGTGGTCGCGAGGAAACCTGCTGGGCTGCAAGTGGAGAGACAGGAATGCGCATATGAATGGGCCAGTGTGTGCACCTGCTGACAGAGGGACGGCGTGCCTTTATGAGTCTTAGTTGATCAATATAAACATCTTGTTGAAATATGTGTGCAGCACAGTATTGCATTTCCTGGTCAGTCACACTGAATGGGAGAAGCGTCACTGCAGTTGTGAACATTTTGCTGTTTGGTACTGAAGAATTGATGTGGCGTCAGCGGTGTGAATAATCACCAAATGCAGCAATTTAGCTCCGCCCTTCTTATGTGCTCCCACTACTTTTCAAATGATATCTGAATGCTCAGGAGAATCTGACTTATACGAAATGAGGGCAGGCAGGAGCTTTTCCTCTATATATCTGAAAACAAATGAATACAAAGCAGACCTGATGAATCAAAGTTGTCAGTTTTAGATATGGACTTACATTCACATGAATGCAAATGTGTTACTTATTATTATTTTATGGTGTTTTTTCCTGGATGCCTCTTTTTACTTTACCTGTGGTGGGAGATGGATTCAGATCCTTTCTTCAAAGAGTATTGTTAATACTCTGTAACACTCTTTAAAAATACTCCACAAGTTCTGAATTTAAAAAGGTAAAAGTAAAGTCCAGTAAAATGCATGCCTACTACTACATGCCTAAATACTAATAAGTATTTAAAAACAATAAAACAGAATTATATAATTGATATATTTCATAATTACACATAATTACAGGAGAGACATGGCAAATAATAACATAAGATAAAATAATATATATATTATTTTATTTTATATTATTTTTTGCCGTGTCTCTAATAACATAAAATAAAACAATATATATATTATTTTATTTTATGTTATTTTTTGCCATGTCTCTCCTGCCCCTTTATCCAATCAGGACGGTGAACTCCATAAAGACGCAGTCCTGTTGTGAGCCTGTTGTGGATCCTCCTGTTTGCTGCCTTGTCTGGGGGTTACTGCTCTGTGTCTATGTGGTGAGGTAGAGACGAGGCAGGGGATTGCTGGCTGCAAAACAGACGGATAGTCTAATGCTTACAGGAGCTTTAATGGGCAGGATTTAAATTATAGACAGAGTTAGCTGAGGTTGTAGGCCAGGTGCTGCTCCAGGAATGTTTTGAAGGTGAATGTGTGAAGGTGATGTTTTAACTGGATGAGGTAAAGCTCACTTTGAATGTCTTTACTCCTGGATAGCTTAATCTACAGCAATTTATTGTTTTATGAATTTACCATATGTGTATTGAGTAAGTAGCTAGTGGCTATAGTGGTCAGATAAATGAAGTGCCGAAAAAAAAAAAAAATCTCTCTGAAATGTAGTTAAGTGGAAGTATGAAATAGCATAAAGTAGCCTTAGTTTGTATTTGCACATGTGTACCAGTGTGTAGCATCCCTGTACTTTACATGCTAATCCTTAGCACTTACCTCTACATGCTCATGGCACGTAATAATGATGTTGGATATCTCAGCAGTTCCTATTCAGTGCCACCATTCTGATTTGACCCAATGGTGACAGAAGAAACAAAAGGATGAAAAAAAGGAAAGAAAGGAATGATTAAAATATATACATATTTCAAAGTTGAACGACATTTAATCTGTGCGTCAGATTTGGGAAGATCTGTTGGCAGAAATGGAATTAAGTATTTAATTACCTAAAAATAATCTAAAACTAAGAATCCTTGTGTTTTCGTGACCTTAGAATGCACCGTGATATGTAGAGAGGGAGCAGGGCGCTTTCCATAATTTTTGCCATGTTGCACTGCCTAGTTTCTATGGTAGCCCAGAATGACAGAACAATCATTTATTCCAGAAAGGGGTTTGTATTCTTAGTGGCCACTGTAGCTTGTAGTGGATTTTGAGAGCTTTTTCATTGGAAATGGTGCCATGAGAGTGGTGAGAATAGATCAAAACAGTAGAGCTGGAAAAAAAAAAATAAAGTTGATAGAAATATGAAGGTTGTGAAGTCTGGTAACTATTTCAGTTTGGAGACTACTCACATGTCCATGTTAAACCAACCTTATCGTCAATTTCCTTTATTGTTTCCACAACTTGAATTATTATCTTCTCTTTGCCATAAACTACAGAGTTGAAAACAGACCACATTGTGGATGACAAGTCCACATGTGCACATAAGCAAAATTCTGGAGCTCAATTACACTGATCAATCAGTATATACAGTAGAATTACAGAGTTCCTCTGCAGATTTGGCAGATGATACATAATAGTGTGATTTCTAACAGCAGTCTGGTGTGATGAAACCTGGCTATGATCCCATAAGCTCAATTAATCTTCCTCTGACTGTTATGGGTTGTTTGTCTGGCTCTGCTTTTGAGAAGATTACATCTCAATAATCAATAAAAAGAAGCTGTGGCATCAACCTCAGAGAGTGAAGAAAAATACATCTGGGAAAATAAACTTTCCCTCTCAAGTACAGACACAATATCACAAAACCCCAGGATGTTTACTGAGCACATTCAGGGCCGTAGCCAGGATTTTACAAATACTGAGGTCATTAAGTTTATTTAACTAGAAAGTTGCCAATTTTATACATAATATATTACATATATTTGTTTATTTTAGTTATATGACTTTTGACTTTAACTTTTGCATGATTATGGTCACTGGTAGGGACGTTTTGGCACTTTAGTCCAAGTGTGGCTGCAGGAACCCACATTCTACTGACATGGTCTCCTTATACAATATAACAGGTGCATCATGTAATAAATTAAGTTATCAATACATACAAAAATAAAAAGAATGCATCACATTGTCCTTGATCACCAGATCAGCCCAACATTTCCTGCGGGCTTGCTGGAGACTGCTGAGCTGTGGCCTCTGGAATTATGGCTCTTATCACCCGCTGACCTAGAGAGCGTGAGCTTACCAACATCACTTCAACCAACGGACAACATGCTTCTTTGGAGTAGGAGTGGACCTAAATTGGATTATGAAACAAGGAGCAGCTCTGGTAGATTTGATTACTCACTCCCTCTCCCCCATGCAGATGAGACAACATGAGGCGGTCTGTCATGCAGGAGTCCGGCACTCCACTTCTTCATGTGTGCCCAACTGCCAGCCATTTACTTGATTACTTTGCAATAACTCAGACGATTCAGGCTGTCGAAGGGCAACCAAGAGGCCAGAGAGTGACATTCATTTTGTACGGGTGGACACAGAGAAGATAAGGAGCAGATGACCCTTTTATCTGTGAAAACTAAGAGGCCCCCTCCAGGGCTGTAAAATAAAACTAACCAATGTTTGAAATGACATTTTCGTAGGCCACTCAAATTGCCACCATTTTGCAATCTTACTTTTGTATAACATTTGTCATTTGTCCAAAAAAAAATAAAAAAAATAAAAATTCAACATCAACATCAATACAAACACATGAAAAATGTTGATTTAAAATTCTTACTTATGATTATCCAAACCTACATTTTGGCACTTTATGATCCTTGATAGCCTCCAAATTAAAAAAATGTTGTGCCAGCTAGCCATTTGCTGCGTTTAGACCAAACGTGAAGAAAACATTTGAAATGCGTTACTTGTACCGAGTTTGATTGCAGGGTAGTTAACGTGCGGCACCTAGCTGGGTGAATATTGCTGTGAGGATGACTGGTGCCCAGTTCTCAGCTGTGTAGCGCCTGTCCATCTGTCCCCGGTTAGGAGCAGTTTCTTAATTGGTGTTTAAATCTCAATAAAGCAAGTAGACGTAGATTGAATTAATGTGACTTACCACATTGTTATGAACCCAAAACAAAGAGATTTCTCTGTGATCTGACTACAACAAATGGATCTAAAGGAAAAAGTTAACAGCATGAATTCATGCTTCGTCAGGTATGTCAGCCAGACGATAAGCACACAACTTGTAAAATGCATTTTCCCAGAATGGTGTTCGGATCGATCAGGGCTATGCTGTTTTGAGACATGTTTTCAAAATCTACCAGGTAATCTGACTTTCTCGCTAACTTATTCGGCAGGCCCTTATTCGTCCTGCTGCTCTCATCGAAAACTCAACTCTTTTTCACTTCTCATTAAAAAAAACCTCCCTTTAACTTTAGGGTTGTCCATGTGCTCCTCTGGAGAAGGCTTATTGACATCTGCCACCGGCTTTACACCAACAATGTAATGCCACATTGCAGTTAATGCGGACCGCCATTGTAGACACGCTCTTCAGGTTTCTTCTTTTACTGATAATGGCATTTGTGGTAGACTAGCAGCAGCATAAGCAAATTGCTGCCCCTAGCTGACAGGTCAGTTGTGTAACTCAGTGGAATTCTTTCTGTTTGAGAGTCTTCTGCCTAAATTGCCGCGTTCGCTTGTGGGTTGATCAAATTCCCCGTGCCATTTTCCCACCCTGAAGCCAAGGTGAAAGTACACAGCGGTAGGCAGAACACTTTGGGATAACAGACAGAAACTGTATATGGTGAGTGCTGACTTTGGTCAGAGACTGAACACAAACAAAAGATACCTACACATTCAGTGCCAGTCGCTGCTCGCTATCTTGCCGCTAATATACGTAAAATATTTTCTGTTTGGCCTGAATAAACATCCGTCGAATTCACGCAAGAAATGTGAGGTGAAATTCACTTCTCCTATTGTGTGAGCACAGATAGCTTGTTAGCCTTAAGCTAGCTTGACAGTTTCCAGCTCGGTGGGCTTGTTTAACTAACTCGCTTCAGCAACTCCATCCACACTCCAACTCTTTGTCCATTTTTGTTTAGCCAGGAGTTAGGCAGAGTCAGCTACTGCCTAGACGGTGACAGCCCGACAGTGAAACCTACGGGTGACAGCACAGTGGCTCTGTCCACTATTTGTACAGTCAACCAAATGACACCATAATGGAAATAAATGACAACTGTTACAATGGAATAAGTGTGAATTACATGTTTTAACTGAACCATTTGTATAGCCACAGCTCTACTAATTTTGCATCTTAATCGTAATTGTCAAACTAGAGAAATATACACAGAGGACTAGCTGTTCTCATCATCCACTCTCAGCTCAAGTGCTGTGCATATAAGCATGGCACACAGACCACCTTCTATTTCTGAGGGAAAATAACATCCAGTTCTGGTTAAACGTTGGGCTCATTATAGTGGAAGTGGGTTCCAGGGCCAGGAAGTTTCATTGCTTTCCAAATAAATCTCACTAAACAGAGCTGTAATCCAAATTCCTCATCTTGTGGAGTCCTCTCCAGGTCCTCATATTACGAGAGTCTTGAAGTGAAATCACACCTTGTCCTTCTAGAAATCACTTGTCGTAACATTTGTACTCACAAAACTAAGTAGAGTAGCACAGTTAATTGATTTTTTTGATTTTTTTTTTCCAGACAAAGCTGCTCATTTTCACCCAGCAAATGCCAGTTTCGGATTGTTTCCAGATAAAGGGGCAAAGGAGCTCTCAAATTCAAACCAGCACATGAAAAATTATCAAAAAGACTGAGGCCCTGTAATATTCCTCCGGTTTTACCACGTGACACAGAGGGTTTTCATTACCTCGCTCACTGCTAGCAAATTTAAGGCATCGACTTGGATTATGTTACATGGAACCTGGCATGGGAACAATCAGAAGGTGCCGTGGGTGGCTGTGACTGTATGTTCCAGTCAAGATTCAAACAGGACTAGCTTCTAAACTCAGTGAGCAGTTAAAAAAGGCTGAGCAAACCTCTGCTATTACTGACATGTGGCATTCGAAATGGGAGATCCCAGTTTCAGATCCTCAGCTGTGGGGAAGGAGGAACTTGTCACTGAGCGTAAACAGCTCTTGGCTTAGTTCTCCGAGCTAAAATAACCCCGTCCCACCCCATCTACCCCCTGACACCCCATCTCCTTGTGCTGTGTGGCGTCAGCTGCAATGAGCTCCAGATGTGGCCTGGCACCCCTCCAGTCACGGCACTGGATGTGGTTTCAAGGTAGTTTTGAAACACCACCCACCAGCGGACCCAATGAAAGTTCCTCAGACTGCAGCAAGAGGTTTCTGTCGCCAGATCAGACTTGACTGCAGAAGAAGAGCATTACCGCTCTGCGTGTTTTTGAAAGACTTAGAGGAAGCGGTATCCGCCTCTTGTATGTGTTACTTATTGAACACGCTTTGAATAAGTAAGTACATGAGACAATAGCTGAATGCATTTCCATCTGGTTCAGTAGATATGGAAATATCAACATCCTTTATTCAACCCCAGGCTATCATCCTTTGTTCCCTTTGCATATAACTACTGGTTCAAAAAGTAGCATTAGTTGTGTCAGCATTTGATTACTGCAGAAAAGGCAAGTCGTCTCAATAAGAGTGGCTCGAGAGAGAGGCTGCTTATAGTTTGAAAGAGAAGTAAAAAACAAAATATTCTAGCACAACATAATAAACAATGTGTGAAATTAAGCTATAATTTAATTTGGCTCAAAGGAAAAGTCCACCCGACTACTCACATCCACTACTTAACCCTAAGCAAAACAGTGTTGTAGCATTCTCCTAAACATCTGAAGTAACTGGAGGCTTGATTTAAAACCGACTCATCCCCCAGAATAAATGCTGGCAAAGTACGTTTCTGCAAAGCCACAGCTCCAAACTTGAACCAAACTTCACGTTTCTTTCGGTTAAATTTTAAATTCTTCTCTTGTGACAACACTGTGCTTATGCTTTGATTAGGTTTAGGCCTAAAATATACTTGGTTATAGTTAGGAAATCATCATGGTTTGGCTTAAAATACCTGTTTTGATAGTACTGCAAAACGTACCCAAAAGTCACACCTGAGTCAAAGTCAAAATGTCATGTTAAAGTCTTACTTTGGTAAAGGTGAAAGTCACCCACATGAATAGTATGTGAGTAAAAGTCTGAAATCAAAAGTACTTCAAAGTAACCTCAAAAGTAATGTTCTGTCAATTAATGTAGTTAAATATCAATAGTACAAGTAGAAATAAATTATACATACAGTACTTACATGTATATACTGTATAGGACAACCAATTATGGGCCAGGCCAATTACGGGATTCTGTATTTGGAACTTTTCTGATGATCAGAATATTTTCTTTAATTTAATCGACAAAAATATGTATTCATTTTAAAATGTGCTACTTTCTGATGCAACATGCAGTCGGCAAAGTAATTAATAACTTGTTATCAAACAAATGAAGTGGAGTAAAAGTACAATATTTGTAGTGGAGTGAAAGTAGAAAGTGTCAAAAAGAGAAATATAGTCAAGTACAAGTGCTGTCGAATTGTACTTATATTTCAATAAATGTACCGCATTACATTCCATCAATGTAGAAATTGTCCCGTGCACTTCTGAAAAATATCTAGTTGTGTCGTGTTTAAAAATGTCATAACACCATCATCGATTGTCAAATATATCCAGTGGTTTCACACTTTCAGTGTTTCAGTTTTGAAACACAGACTTGAACTATGACCACCAGCTTGTCAGCCTTGTCACCTGCAACTTCCCCATCCCCTCAGCTTCCTGATACAAAAAGTCAGCTAATAAAGCTTGCTGTGACCTGTTTCACTGATACGTCAATAACATTTTGAACATATCAAAGGCTTGCAGAAACATTAACTGCTAACATTTTATTCTGCGAATAGGCTGTTTAAAAGGTACATTTTTTATTTTTTTAAATAAATAGGCCCAAATAAAAAACGTTTAATGGCTCCATACAGCCTGTCAGGTATAACCCAAGTCTCCAGATGCCATGAGATCTCAAACTGATTTGAAAAGACATTATTTACATCCACAATATGCGACTGAGTTTGTGCAGCCACTTCAGACAGGGCGCTCTAACACTTTTAGCTCAACAGCTGCAATGACAATTTCATCTTAAAAAGGGTCTAAGTAACATCTTCAAATCAATTTGGGACCTCTGGATTTCTGAAAACCTGGATTGCACCAGACCATATGGACCCACTTGATGTTTTTTTTTGGTTGTTTTTTACATTAGAAAACAAGTCCCCAGATACTTCTGTTGTTTAGCAGAATGCTGTAGTGCTGTTTTTCTGTGAAACTCCACAAATGTTTTGTGAACAACGAAAACTTCACCTGACCTTCCACAGGAGTGAGTAGATATTGACTGAATTTTTGCTGTTGGGTGAACTTCTTCTTTATTTTCCATTACAGGTCACAATGATACTCAAAGAGGCATCAATAAACTGCTGCTATAACTCATTGGCAGCCAGCCTTCTGACATTTGAGGTCATTACTTCCCCAAAAATACAAAGCCCATCAGCCATCAACATCTGTAGAAAAGTGTGAAAGCCTTACATCAGCAGCAGTATTTGCTAGCACACTCAAAGATCATAAAACTAGTGCAATAAAAGCAAAATATGTAGGCTGAGCACCAGTGTTCTTAGAGACTACAGACACATTTTAAAGCATGTCTAATAATACAGATATATCAGAAATTACCCTAACATTTAATCTGTTGCTGTGATTGATCAATAACTTTGTCAATACGTAGGAGAAACATTAGTTGTCTGAACTTTGGTGTCCATCCATGATGTCTTACTATCAGCTGTAACAGCTACTCTGATGCTTTTCCCTCTTTCCAACAGTTAGCCTGTTTAGTGTTCCAACAGTGTGCTGCGAAAATCGAATGAGGTCAGTGTGTGTGAGCTGCCAGCTAATTCACATGGTGTGCTGGGGAAGAAAATCACATTCAGCTTTAAGGACAACAGCTCCCCCTGGTGACACACATTCAGAAAAGCAAAGGCAACTGTCCACATCAGTGGCTTAAAGTTTTAATACAAACTGCTTGTTTCAAATGTTCAAAGTAAACAATCATTCATTTTAAACTTTTAAATTCTGTTTTAAAAGTAATAAATAAAGTTTAGTTTATCATTATTATTATTATTATTATTACTATTATTATTATTATTGTCATGCTGTAGTGACAGAGCTGGCTTTGACCAATTCGGTGACCTAGGCAATCATGTTCATACACTCACACAGAAATGACCTGGGGGGGCAGCAATACTCCTCGGCTGCGTCTAGTCTACCGGAACCTAAAGAAGAAGAAGAAGAAGAATAAGAATAAGAAGAAGAAGAAGAAGAAGAAGAAGAGAGACGATGATAACAGCAGTAGCAGCCCCCTCTGCTGACACACATTGAGAAACGCAAGAAGAAGATGAACATCAACAACTTCCATTTGGCTGGTGAAATGATGCTATTACCCATGATAGGCGTTTACGAGGATTAATCCAGCATTCTGAGGCTGAAAATGATCTCACTGAGCTATATTCTGTTGTGTGGACAGTTCTTGCTCCTACTGACGGTGATTCTGTTACAATGTCTGGAAGGAATTCACTCCCAAAATTCAACGACGACAGAGACTCCTGCTTCTTCTCCAGTCCAGGGAGCTACAGCGCTGTCGTTCAGCGAGCAGCCGCCCGAAAACGGGAAATATGAAATACCGATTAATTCTACAGAGCAGTACGAGTACAGACCCCCTTCACCAGTCGTCCTCTGCAGCTATCTGTAAGTAACGTACAGCAACGTCGGTGTGCCCGAATGAAACGGTTAGCATGTTAGCTAATGCTAACTGCTAACGGTACGCTGTTGTTCTGGACTGACAGAAAACTGCTTTCAGAAATCTGTGAAATCCTGCTGACCTGAACATCAACAGTCCCGTACCCCAAACAGCACGCATGCAGCAAATTCACCATTTCCTGTATTACTTTTCAGACCACGTATAATGAAACGAGGCCTACTAAATGGAGTATCTTTGACTTTCATCCGTGTTGAACAGTTGGGAGCATTTGAGGACCCGACGTTTAACGTTAATTAATCTTAAACAAGGTCCGGAATCGGTCATGAGTTGTTTTGCCGAATTTTCATCAAGGTAATGATAACCAGTAGACCTAAATCATGATCTACCTGGAATAGTTCGAGGGATTGCGAAGATGGTTTCAGGTTTTATAATTGGGAGTTGGCGTGTGTCCTGTACTTGTGGGAAGTAGTTGAATGTACAGTTGCTTCTTGTTATTTATCAGTCATCTTCACAGCAGTGATATACATGGTAACATTCCTCAATCTGTCTTTTTTGTTCTACATGGAATATATGATGAAGACCGGAGGAGTTCATCTACTGTCAAGACCCAGTAGATCATGCAGGCAACCATAGCGCCTTTCTGGAGATGGGCCATGGTTGTGTCGGGGTAAGGTGTTTTTGTTGTTTGTTTCTCCATAGAACATTTAATGTTGTTAATTACTTGGTCATTGTTTAACTTGCTGTTTTCTATCTTCAGTGGGGTGGCCAGACTCAAAAAGAGGTGAACCACACACCGGTTATCTGCACTGCACTCGATGCTATAGAGTGTGCCGGACCCAGAGAATTCCTCAGAGGAAATGTACCCTGTATCAAGTAAGAGATACTCTGCTGGACACACACACCTGTATTTATCTATGTGTGGCAAAACTTTGTCACCGGACCTCTTATAAAGCTGCGTTCATTTAATGTGTTGATTATTAGAGTTGTCAAACACACCTACATTTCGGAATCAGGCCCCTTAAAAATTGTTTAATGTTCAGGTAAAATCTCAATTACTGTTATTTTTTTTTTGTCTTGCATTAGATTCTATGGCTTTGTAATTTAGTGTAAAGGTAAATGATTGTCATACAGTTACAGGGCGATAATGTCTCCATGTAAGAAAGGCATTAACCGTGTTCCTAAGCGTCCTTGAAACATTTCAGTTGTTTCACCTTGTCTGTGTTAAGTGTTAAACACTTTCACAGCCTCGCGCATTCTTTTGCTCCGAGCCTTCTGTCCAAAGCGATCTGATGACTCCTTGGGTCAATGACAGTTTGTACTGAAAGTCATTTAATAAAAAACTGCTGAGTGTCTCTGTGCACGCTCTAATAGTAGGAAAAATATGGTTTAGTGTAAATCATGACACAGACTTTTGAAAATGGGATGATGCATGTCAATTAGTTCATACTGTAAACAATTAATGTGACCTTAAAGTTTAGTTGAATGAACTGAAATACATGAACATTTGTTGAAGACTGCAGATATAGAAATCTTTTGTACCAGGACTTCACCACCAGAGGTCAACTTTTCCAAATGTATAGAACCAAAGCATTATTTGCCATGTTCTGATCTGCACATGAGGTTAATCTCTGTAGTTACTGAACAGCGATCAGAGACATGCAGCCTGACAGCAGCATCTTTACAAGAACACTGCTGTAATCCCGTACTTGAATAAATGCATAATTTGTGAGACTGATAATGTTCAGTTTCTGTTCAGACAGTGTCCACTTGAAGTATTTTACACAACAGTCATTGCTACTTTGGACGTGACTTATTTTTAAAAATCTTGTTTGTTTCGCCATTAACCATTCACATGTAAATAATAGTATTCTATTATTTCCACAGAAATATCGACATCATTATTTTTTAACATATAAAAGTATATCTGCAGATTATTAAGCAAATTATTGAAGTTCAACTTATTTAATGGTCTTCAAGTTAAATGTTCATGATTTATTTGATTTGCACAATTGTTCATATTTAATTCCAACTGTATGTTGTCCAACTGTTGAAATGTACCCATTTTTTGTTGTTTTTGCACAGATACTCCGGACACTACTTCATCACTACGCTGTTGTACTCCTTCTTCCTGGGTTGTTTCGGGGTCGATCGTTTCTGCCTGGGCCACACCGGCACAGCTGTCGGGAAGCTGCTCACCTTGGGCGGCCTGGGAATTTGGTGGTTTGTGGACTTGATCTTGCTCATTACTGGCGGCCTGATGCCCAGTGACTACAGCAACTGGTGCACCTACTACTGAGACTGACAGCAGAGTGTTACTAAGAACTCTGGCCCGTTCTCAGTCAGATATCTTCAGTTAAATATTTAGAACTCCTGGGAATGACCTCAGCCTGTCATGGATATGAATCTGCCGCTTGTTCTAAGAGGATTCACAGCTCCAGAGTCCAGGGACCTCCTGAGGACTCCTGCAGGGTTCCTGGGGCTCCCAAGAAAAATAAGAAGTAATTTGTTATTATTCTTATCAAATTCACTTAAGATTTCAATAAGGACTATTGTACCAACATCTTTCACCAGACCAACAGTGATGACATGCTACTTAGTTCTAAGGTTTCTTTTTACATCTGTAGTTAAATTTGTATGGTCAGGACCAAGGAAAAATGTTCTGGTCAGCTCTATGTTGACATTTGCCTGGACACCTGACAGAGTTGGACTCTAGAATGACTGCTTGTGGCTTTCACACCACAAACAGACCTAAACAGACAGAGACCCTCCTAACCCTCTTCACTGCTCTTGGAAGTGGACTCCAGAGTGATTAATTTGTTGTATGAAAGCAATCAAACCCTCCACATGCTCTTGTGATAACACATTTGTTTTTAGCAGGAAAAAAAAACATGGTACCCTTATTTTGCCCCTTTCTACTTGTTTGTCACCATATATAATATTTACCGTCCAGTGTCTGTACCAGTAATTTTCATCAGTTATGTCTTTATGAACCCCTAATGACTCCAGAGAGGAACATAAATAGACACATGGCGCACAGTGCAGCATGACTGACCTCACCATGTAGAAATAATGGCATCAGATAACATCACCTGTCAGTCAACATGACAGCTTTAGAGCTGCAATAATACGTTGATTAATCAATTATTCAGTCAGAAGGAAATAACCACCAACTGTAATTGATGGGTGCAATGATTTTTCAAACAAAAAGGTCAAACATTTGTTGGTTCCAGCTATTCTAAATGTGAGGATTTGATGATTTTCCTTGACATTTATCATAGGCTGGTTGGACAAAATAAGAAATTGAAGACAAAGGCAACAATGTAGCTTTTTTTTTGTTTTGTTTTGTCAATTAAGACCACATCATCTGAACTGCAGGTGTGAAAGTGAGTAAATCCTTTAGAACAAGTCTGAAGCACGTCACTTTGGGAATTAGCGCTGATATGATACAGCCTATTTGACAGTCTCTGCTCGCATACATATTTCATTCTACCAAGAATCTTCTGTTCCAGTTACAAAGTGAGTGATTTTGAAAATATTCTACAATTTCTTGAGTGCAGCATCCTACACAGAAATATCATCATAGCTTTCCCTCTTCAAATTAGCTTTGAACATTCAATGACTTAGTCTGCTGGAGGTGGTGTGACATCTCTGTTTTATTGCTGTTTGAATGTCTTCTGACTGTTCTTGGATTGATTAACATTATAGTTTCAAGCAAGTAGGACCACTAAACTCAAGATGGTCTGTGTACACATAAGTCATGTTGACACGTTGATAATTAAATGGTTTTCAGTATTGACGCAAAGAAAGTTTTGAGATGGGGAAAGCAGTATTTCCGTTGCCTCAAAAATCTGCATCCTTGCTTTGTTGAAGCATTTTTCTGCTCTGCATTCAAGTGTGACCTAAAACAAATGTTCATCCTCATTGGCTTTCCACAGCTATGCTCAGGTCTCACATTAAATATATAAATCTTAATCTTCCACTTTGTTAAATTTCTCATCTTTACCTGAACTGAAGATGTATGTGCTATATAATATATAGAGCAGGTTTGATTATGTAAGGATCAATAAAATCCTTTCAGGTCATAAAAATTTGAGGAAGACATGATCAATATCTTGAGTCTTCTCATCCAACGGCAGCAATATCTTTTCAGCTGGCTCAATATCTTTTAAAGGGGGAAACATTAAGACATTGCATTACATTTTCCTGTAATTCACAATATGGCCATTTATATGGCAATATATTGATACTATTTATTTATGTTGTGTGTTGAGTCATTCCTCAGTCCAATGTTGAGTTTACAATTTTTCCATTTTTAAATACAAATACATTTAAAAAAAAAACTCAAAAGGAAAAAGGAAACCCACTTTCCCCTGTTGTGATGGTGAGAGGGAATACAAAGTGTCTCATACTGTGTTTATCGCTGTTCACAGTTGTTAGGACTCAATAAAAAGAATCTGGTACAGTGCGTTTCTTGCTTTGGTTGATGTAGAGGTAGAATATCAACAAATTAGATATGTTTCCTTACTCAGTACTTCCAAGATATTGCCTTGGTTTAAGACTGGATTGCTGAGCAACGCAAGTTCCTCCCATGGTGTGTACAGGTATCCCACATTTAAGTAAGACTGACTTTTGTGGGAAGAAATATATACACCGATCAGCTACAACACTGAAGACACTGACATTGATCATGTTGTTACAGTGCAGTGTGCTACTGGGAAAACCCTGTACATTACGTTCATCTTGATGACACTTGACACAAATGACTCACCCAAACACCATTGTAGATAAAGTACATCTCATGACAGTGTCAATCCCTGACATCAATGGCCCCACCCAGCAGGACAATGATCCCTGCCAGAAAAAAGAAATGTGCTAAGGAATGGCCCGAGGACCCTAACAAAGAGCTCAAGGCATTGACCTGGCCTCAAAATTCCAGAGATCCCAATCTGTACAAGCATCTGTGGATGTGCTGGAACAAGTTATCTATAGAGGCCCCAATCTGCAAACCAAAGGACCCAGAGAAGCTGGTGGTAGACACCAAAGAACACCCCCAGAGGTCCTATATCCATGCATCAGTGGGTCAGAGCCAAGTCCAGTCCACGGTAGGGCTTCTACAAATTGTACTTGCTCGATTGGATTGTGATCAGCGGAGTTTGGAGGCCAGGTCAATCCCTGGAGCGTGTACACAGTGGAAAAACAGGTTTACCAAATATTATAATATAAAATTTCACATCATTAGGGACATGGCAATGATACACAGGTCATACCAATTTTCCAAGCTTCTGAAATGAATCTGTTGAAGACTAAGGTGCTAGTTGTTACAAGTGTAAAACGACTAACAAATAATATTGATAATTACAAACAATTAATCGATCAATCAATCATTCGATCAATGACTGAGACACTTTTTCACCTATTTGTATTTATGTCAAGTTTTTATCATATTCATGTACTCATGTTGATATTCGCCAATATCAAATGAGTAGATGTAGAATCAACTACAGTACATAGAGCACAGAACATGACACACATACTGTTTACCACCATACACACTGAGGATCAGTGTGTTCACACTGGCAAAATTATAAAATGCTGTGTTGAAATATTACATATACCAATATTACATATTTTTATGCCAAGAACATAGAATCACCAAGAATATAGTGTATACAGACTGACATAACTTATCTTTGGCTATACTATAGTGTCATTGAGCTTCAGAGTTGAATGTATGTGTTGTGTGTTTCCCTGTAAAAAATTAAATACAAAGCTGTGTGCGAATTTAATTCACATCGAACCCGTTTCAACTTTCTGCATCAGGATTCATGCAACAGCCAATAACAAATACTGACATCATGGCGCATAACATTCAGTGTATTATTACAGTCAAGTCATATAGATCTTTTAAGTTACACACATTTCCATATTCACAGGCCATATCTAGAGAAAAGTCAGTATACTGTAAGTGACAATAAGATCATAGTTGTGTTTGGAAAGTGGACAGTAACATTTACATTTGTAACAGTTACAGTTACAGTAACAGTTACATTTGGAATGTAACTGTAAATATGCAAAGTAGCATGTAGCCTGTTGATACAGATACAGTAACACACACCTTAGGCTGCCTTTCCACTGTGCATCTTCTGTGCAGTGACCTGCAGGCTATATATTCAATATATATATATATATAACTCAATCCAGGTTTGCAATACAATAAAAGTGATTGAAATTCCAAAATGAATATCCTGTTTAACATATTATCCCGTTATGTGTTTCCAGTTTACTTTGACGTTTTTATGATTGTATTGGCAAACTTCAACCCAGTAGCTGAAACATTTATAGCTAGGGTTGGTAAGTTATCCCAGAGGCACTTTTTTGCTATTTTCGAATGAAATCTCTTAACATCCAGGGGTCGATAAATCAAATACTCTGACACATAAAAGATTTTAAATAAAAAATTGCGCCCTTGGTTGTCACAGGACTCTAATAAGCCCATCCAATCATTTAATTCAGCCAGTATGAAATGATTGGACAGGCCTCCCTATGAACTTGCCTGCCCGCATGCACTCTGCCCATGAAGTCTTCCACAAAGCTCAGCGAATATACTACCAAAAGTTAGGAAGCGAACTGCAGAGAAAGAGAAGCCAAAATTTCCAAAGTTATCGCAATGATTTTGCACTCCTTTTAACCAAGTCAATAATTTCTTATGTTGTCAGTTGTATATCTACAAGTGTAACTCTAAAGCGACACTCTTGCCAAAATGCAACCTAGGCTTTTTTTGTGAACGTATATGAGTCAAACCTTCATGTAAAAGCATAATTATGATGAAAGAGGCACTTTTAAGATTCACCGTATTTTCGTTTTCGCCAGGGTCTCTACACATGAACACGAGCATTGAGAACATTGTTTGTGAACACAGAGTTTACTAATAAGAAAGTTTTTGAACAACTCACCTTAGCAGTAACTTGTTCTGCTTCCAGTCATCAACAGTGTTCTCAATGCTCGTATTCATGAGCCTTCACGAGTGTCTTAGTGTTTTAAAAATAGCGATTTTGATGCTAGCGTAAAAGTGCCCATTGCATTCCCATTGAAAATGAGCTTGACCTGAAAACAAAACTACGGTAACTCTTAAAAGTGCTTCTTTCGTCGTAATTATGCTTTTACACGAAGGTTTGACTCATATATATTATAAAGCCTAGGTTGCATTTTGGCGAGAATTTTGCTTTAAGTTGATTAAATTGAACCACTTCAATTGAATAGACAGAACAGCAACTGGGTCTAAATGAAAATACTTATTAACTGAGTACACACTAACACAATGACTCAGATTAAATGATCATCAGATATGAATATTTACCATATACAAGCTATCAAAATGATGATAGTGAATTGAATGATGAAATGGGGAATGGTAGAGGAAGTATTCTGTTCAATATGGATTCTAGTAACTAATACTGACTATTATACTATTATTATTATCATCATTATTAGTATTATTTTATTTTGACCTCAAGCCAGTCATGAGCAGTTTGAGAAGAAGGTTCATGGAGCTGGAAAGTTGGATCGGAGATGAGAGCTGTGCCATAATTAAATAAATAAATACACCATTAAATCATTAATTAAATGTGTCATTAATTAATTAAATGTGTCATTAATTAATTAAAATATCAATTAATTTTATGTAAAAAAACATATATAATTATTTCACTATTTAATTAATTATTTTATGGTGCTGTGTTGCAGTACTTAATGAATTTATTTTATTTGTCAAACTCGCCCATCAAAGTCAGTGGGCAGGGCTAACGCAAATTTAGTGTAATCCATTGCTTTGCATTGAAGTCTTGAAACCGAAACAAGAAGTCTTTCAAAACATGGCGGCTATGTTGATGGAGGATCCCCATGAACTTTCTGGTGAGGGTAAGTTTTTGACATTTTGTCCTGCACCTCGCACGCTGGATCAACATTGGGGCTAGCAGGGGACTAAGCCTTCCACTTGACTTTAGCGGTTGCCAATAAAGTTTTTTTTGAGTGCATCAATTCATTTTCTGGAAACAATTTGCCTTGACTTGATGTGCAGGGTAACCAATCAGGTGTTAGGATCCATCCACCGACTTTGATGGGCAAGTTTGACAGAAAAAAATAAATTCATGAAGCACTGCAACACAGGACCACGAAATAATTAATTAAATAGTGAAATAATTATATGTTTTTTACATAAAATGAATTAGTATTTAAATGAATTAGTGACACATTTAATAACACATGCATGTATTTAATTTCAATTTTAATGACTTAATGACACATTTAATTCGTTATTTAATGGTGTATTTATTTAATTAATTATGGTACTTGTAGTCCTCCATAGCATAGGACCCACAGCAATGCAATGGATGGAACCCCTTCAGGGATCTTTCTCCTGCAGTGGTTCGGATTCATCAGATCTTGTTGCTCCCCAGTATGAAAATCCTGTTATTCCACTCTTTTTTGCTCTACTCTTTTTCTTAATCTGACTTGGAACACTTGAAGGAATAAACTTTGTAGAAACAAGTAAGTTTAGGGCAAAAATCAGAAAATGTTCTTGCTAGAGGCCCAATGACCTTGTTACTCTGATTGAATAATCGAATGATGTTTTGATGCACCACAAATGTAACTCCTTAATAAAACCACAACAGCTAGTAAAATACATAATACATTTTTCTTCAATTGTTGCCAGTTAAAGTCAGTGATATTTGTCACTTTCTTCAGGAATGATAGTTAGCGATACATCCTTATCCTTTCGCTTCACCACCACTGAAAGTAGGATACCACTCTGGACCGCTTCACCAACTTCCTGCACGGTGTGGATGGACTGTCCGTTGATGGCGATGATGATGTCATGCTCAATCATGCCCGCACTGGAGAACAAAGACAACAGCATATATCACTCACATATAAAACCTTACTTAAACACATCTACCTCAGCTGGGTAGATCTCACACCCTCAGACAAACAATAGCCATGTTTCCATAAAATGACAAGCACATTTAAGCGAACTTTTGAAAAAAAAGCATTTCCGTAACAGTTTTGAGCGAATGAACTCAGCGATGTAAAGCATAATTTGGTGATTTAGGCTACATGGCTACGTCGCGTGGATGTGAAAGTAAACGGAGGCTAGAGGTAAACAAACCAGAAGACAAATTAGAGAGAGGTCTTCAGGAATTACTTTTGATAGGGCAAGTTGTGATAGTTCTTGCATGTCAGCTACCATTTGCCATGTTGCATGCTGTACTGAGACGATGAAGAAATGCAATGATGATAATGCACGCAGCAAGGGCGATAAGACGACAATGACGTGGAAACAGCTGATCAGTCAGAGTTCATTCAGCAAATCTGTTTCTATCTGATTCACAAAAGACAAAAAACACCTCAAGCAGACGTACAATCTTTTTCTTGTATTAGAGGACGTTTAATTAATTTTTTTTTTTTTATCTTACCATTTCCATAGAATTTCCAATGCAATATTCTTCAAAATGCACATAAGAATGCTCATGGAAACACGGCTGATGACCTTTAGACAAGTCTTTCCCTGTATTAGATTACAGACTACATTTTGGTTTCACAAGACAAAAGTGATGACTGCGAGGAGTAGTATGGCCGACAATACAACATTGTAATGGTAAATCGACTTCCTCTTCTGTACTGGTTATATGGTAAACTACTGCTGTATGCTGTTTAAAGCTGCAGGCTTCAATGTTACAGGAGGCGGTGTTCGCCTATTGAGAATAGAGAGATTCTAAAGAGTCAGAGAGAGAAAAAGAACCCAGTTCTGCCTGTGGGAAGCACAAATGTAATAAGCAACTTACACAGATGGGGAAAAAAAGATGTATTTAATCTAAAATGGAACGTCTTTTTTGCAGGAGCATTTCAGGTTGGCCTTGAAGAATAATATTGACATATAAGTGTGCCACATGGCCTCAAACAAAGAGAAGGCCTGTGGCAGAAATCAGAAGCCTAACTACTAGGGCTTGAGGAGTTCAAGAACAAAGGAACAAAACCAGGGCCCAAAAGGTGTGAAAAACTGTGACTCAGGGTGACCGGCCCCCAAGACTTTCACCCGGTCCCTATTGGCTGTGAGCCCGGAAGCTGTCCAGGTAGCTAAGTTGTGGAGAGACCCCAGTTTCACGCAACCGCTGCCATAAGGGTGCAACTTTGAGAAACGTTTTTCACTTTGTTTGAGCTAAGCTTCAGTTCCCTCCTCGCTGGACGAGACAGAGACTGTTTTTGATTTACTTTAATTTGTGTTTGAATATTCGTTATTATTGTTTTGGATCCATAAAGGAACGCTGCACAAACCCAGTCATTTCCTCACCGCCTGCAGAAGGAAGAGATCATCTTCAGAAGGAGACGAAACCCCCCGAGGTCCGTTCCTTCCATCGAGTCGACATATCGCTGTGATACAGCCTGCCGTCAGCTTTTAGGATGCTAAAGCTGACCCCGCGCTCGCTCCCAAACGAGTTGGAGTTCCGAGTCAGACGGGATACACGCTCGCCGCAACGAGCGGCTCAAGTGAGAGGCTTTGGTTTGGGCAGAAACAGTATATAGCGTGTTTTTCTTTGTTGTGCTTACGTTGTTGTGAAAGGACCGCCGAGTCTGATTTATGGTCAACTGTACTGCGTGCTAACTGTGTTATTACGCTCACTAGGAGCTCATTCAGGCTAATCCACTTAGCGGATAGCTTGTGTAGTCTTGCCGCCATGTGTGACCACAATACGCCGTATTCCGGCTCGATCAGCGGACGATAAACGAACCTCGATTTGAGGTTTTACTAACTCACACACACACACTCTAGATACACATAGTTATATGAGCGATCTGTTATAGTGTGAAACTATAGCTAATAACACCGCTATAATCTAAGATACTGTGTGATACAGTGATATCCCCTTTATGGACTCCAGAGGTGGACTCCTCGCGGTAGCACGTCTACCTTTTTGGAACTGTGGGTAATCCCTCTAAATTCATCTCTCCTGCAACCTAACTGCACATGAGACCAAAGACGACGTAACCGCCGTCTTGGTTAAAACGTTGCGCGTTGCACCTCGGGATTCATGTTCTCGCGTGACTTCACCAAATCACATTCTGCGCTTCCTGTAGTCTCTTCAACGAGAATTCCTAAGTCACGCCCACTAATTTGTAGTCCGGCGAACGTGACTTCACAAGCCACGTTTGGCCAACTTTGTAGTCTTTATAAGGGACTTCCTGCCACACACACGCACACGCACACACACACACACACAGCTCCATCCATTTATATGTTTAGCCTGCTTATGTTTTTAATGTTGCTAGTTGTTGAAAGCACCTGTTGTTTGTTAAAGTAGGTGGTTTGTGTTTTGGAAGAAAGCTTTAATAAACACTGTTGATTTTAACTGAGCTGTGTCTGTGATTATTTTGCACAATCCCATATTGTAATAACAGCTGGTTGAGATGTTCAGTGCTTGGATTCAGACCTTCCCCCTTATCGAATTATTGATATTTTCATAATATTGACAATTTGATTAATTTCAGGCTATGAGACTAAAGGTAAGGTGGTGCCCCGTGTTCATTAATGAAGAGTAACCTAAGTTTCATTAATCAACTATAATAATTTTAATTGATTAATAACAATATATTAATTAATAATCAATAACCAATATCGATTCCTAACATAAATGTGTCTTGAGGCTTATAGTGATGCTGAAATGTTTTGGACTGAAGCCACAGAAAAAAGACAATTAAAAACCAGCACATATTAATTCCTAAATATTTGTGCCAGGATGGAGAAGTCTCTGTGACAATATATACAGTATAGAGTATCAGTATCAATATAAAAACTGATCATATTAAAGCTAGTCAACATTTTTATATTGACAATGGATCAAATGAGTAACATGAAAACCATTGCTCTTATGATGAGTTCCTACAGAAATTTCCTCTGGGCCTTGTGTGAATGACACAAATACATGTCATTCACGTCACTCGCATGTTTGCGTGAGTTGAATTTAGTACTGGCTGTTTGGGGAGAAAAAAATACAGTGATTAAAGTGAAACTCTCGCCAAAATACAACCTAGGCTTTTTTGTGAATGTTTATAAGTCAAACCTTTGTGTAAAAGTAGAATTACGACAAAAGAGGCACTTATAAGATTTACCATAGTTTTGTTTTCGGGCATGCTCATTTTCAAGTGCAGGGGCACTTTTGCGCTAG